>VXBI01006163.1:744800-797779 GCA_013397375.1 Toxostoma redivivum
TCTAAATTTTGGGATAACTTTGAGCAGCTGTAGTTGCTGTTTGTCCCAGCAGACCATGGGATATGGGAAACCCAAGTTAGAGCTCTCAGCAGTCAGGGAAGTTGTGCTTTTATTGTCTCAGCACAGGAGCCTATTTAATATAATTTGTTTTGAAGGTTCTCTTCTCAATTCATCTTGTTGAAAAGATTATCCCCTGTGGGGGATGAGTTGAGATTTGGGCAGAAGAGAATGACCTGATCATGTGGTGATTATGACATTCATGTAAGATATGTGGCCAGTGGACTTTTCTGCAGATAATTTGTCAAAAGTAGAGTGTGGCCTCAGGGGCTTAAATAGAGGGATCAGTCAGGTTTTGGGGAGAGTTGGGTTCAGATCTCCTCCTCCAGCTGCTGCTGCTGTCCTGCTTTTCAGAATTACTTCTGTTACCCTCTTAGGAGGAGCTGTAGTGTAAATTCAGGTTTATTTCATGGTTCTGCTTCCTTATTTACAATGTATTGAACTCCACTGATTTTTGCCTTTGTGAACTTAAGTCAGCTGCTTCCTCTAAGTGGAAAATGGAACAATAGAGATAAAGCCCTGTCTTTTTAATTTTGAGAACTTTAAGAGTGACTCATCATTAATTCTGTGCAAAAATGCTTCAATAAAAAAAAATTAGAAACTTTAAGATAACCTAATGATGGTAGCTGGAAGTTCCACAGCAGAAAGGGTGTCTAATGCTACCCTACAAAGTAGTTTTTGCTAAATCTGTGCTAGTAGAGACTTGTCCTCTTTGGCAGGGTGGGGTTACTGGCAAAAAATCCTTCTAGCTTATGATTTATGCACAGTTGTTTTGAACCCTGCTACAAAGGGATCACAGAACCACTTCTGAAACAGCAACTGAAGTAAAAGTCACTCAAATAACATAAAGTGGCTGTTCAGAATTTTGGGTGGGCATCCTGAATGTGGAGTAGCAGCAGCAGAGAAGGTCTGGTTCTCCTTCCATCCTTCTCCCTCCTCCTGAGTGTTCTCTGCAGCTGATTTGGGACTGTCCTGCTCAGCAAACCTTCTCCCCAGTGACTGGCAGAAAACTAGCCTGGGGTTTGGCAGGAAGGGATGGTTTTGTGATGGCTGAGTCAAACAGCTCGCAGCAAAGGTCAAGGTGTGTCAGAAGGGCAGTGGAGAGATGTGCTCAAACCCAATATTTTACTTTTGTAAGGACATTTCTTCCACCACCAGATTGTAATGAAGAAAAATATTTTTTCACCTTAAAGGTGTCTGCACTTTCTTCCTTCAAAAAAAAATGAAGCAGGTCTTTTCAAAACTCATGAAAGTCAATGGCAAAATTTAATTCAGTCCTGAAGTAAAATTCAGGTTTGGTCCAAGAAGCAAGGTCATCCTTCATAGTAAATGCTAACAGGAAATTTTCTGGAACATGACTGGAGCAAGACACACATTTAATCTCATGGAATTACATTCCAGTGGGGTGTCCGTCCTGCTACTGAATGTGTAAAGGCTGGCCTGTGTGAAAAGCTACCTGCCTTTCCCCTTAGCACATTGTAATGGAGATGTTTAGAAGAAAAGTTAAAAAAACCTCCTAGAATTATCCTAGGAAAAAATTGATGCTGTGCCAGTCCATTTCCAGTATATCAACTGCTTTAAATTGTAAAGTTACAGCCAAGTCTACAGAGCAATGATGTGTGTGTCTTGTTCTAAGTTTCTCTGTGGCACAAGTAAATGCCACAGATTTTTCTTCCAGACAATTTTAAGAAATATTTTGTTTTTTGGTTTTTTTTGAGGAGGGAAGGCCTTGGGGGAATCTCCTCTCTACCTGCTGTAGAATTGGAAAGAAGAAGTAATTTTTGCTCTATTAAGTAGCTCTATAAACAAGCACCAGCCATGCCCAATGTAAACACATGAGTGCTGTGGAATCTGTGCTGTCAGATCGACAGCTGTGCCATGTCCATCTGAAAAATGAATATACACTTCTGCACACACACATTTCACCTCCACGGTGCCTTTATGTGCTTTTGTTGGTGATTATCATGAGTAATTCTAGTTTGTTGCCTCTTTACTACTCCAGACCTGCACTTTATTTGTTTAAGAAATAGTAATTTCCATGGAAGCTCTCTGGCATAAGGGACAGCAGTTTGCTTTGCCAAGGACAATTCTGGGCTGGGTGGAAGGGTCTTTCCTGTACCTGACCTGAACCAAATCCCACATGTGGTCTGGCCATGTCTTTGTGCCTTCCAAATGGTTTCTGACATCATCTAGGGGACTCTTGGATAGTTTTGTTGTGTGAACACAATGGTATCTTCAATCAAATGAATTCTCTTGAAAAGTATGAGAGACTTGGTTTTAGGATTCTTTGTGTCTTAAAAAAAAAATACACATAAAACCTGAAATGTTTGGGTGTAAAGAGGAGTGGATCTCTGTTCTGATGTCAGTTTATGTCCCACTTCTCTCTGGGTGCACGGGCCAGAGGAAGGTGTGCCAGACAGTGGGAACCTTTTAAAAAAACTGGATTAAAAACTGCAGGGCGGGGAGCTGAATCAGAGCAGGGGCTTGAATCCACCACTGTTCAGTGTGTACCTGCTCTGGTTTTGCAGTTGTCTCCTGCTCAGAATGCTGTCCTGGTTGCAGGGTATAAATCTGGTGTGTATGTTTGCTCCTCAGGAGCTCTGCTGGCTGGCAAAGCCCATTCCTTCAACTTTCAGTTGCCTGAGTTATCTGATCTTAGATGAATTTCAGCACTTGTTTATAGCATGCAGGAGCTTCTTGCCAGCAGCTGGCTGAGTGTTTCAGATTTTGAAGTGTGCTCTGTGTGCTCTGGTTGAGCTCTAAGGTTTTTCAGAGCGTGCTCTCAAGCTGTGCAAGCTTTATCTCTCCAGGTGAGCATTCCAGTGCTTTGCTCCTGTGCAGCAAACGTGGGCAGGAATCTGCTCCAAGGGCTGCTGGAGCTGGCAGGGCTGTGGAGAACTCTGTCCTTTCCCTGCCCTAACCATAAAATGGGCAAATGATGCACTGGAGGGCTGTAATTCCCTGCCTTGCACCCTGTCATGGTGACTGCACACGTCCATGGCTCTCAGCTGTGTCTCAGCTAAGCAAATATCTTATTTCTGCCACACAGCACTGGAGAAGTGCAGCCCTCATTAGGGCTGCTTCTGGCTGGATTTTGCTCCCCAGGTAGGTGGCTTGGTTTGTCTGTGTCTCTCAAGGCTTTTAATAAGAGTGAAAAGTAAGGATTTTTTCAAATGTTGTATTTTGTACGGTGCACAAGTGCAAAATGGGATCTTTGGGTTGGTTTTTTTTTTTTCCCCTCCTCACTTAACTGAAATCTCACTTATGGTTTTTCAATCAGTGTATGGCACGATTGTTTCTTCTGTTTTGTGGAGAGCTTAATATCCTGGAATTTTCTGTGCTTGCAGCTGAGAGCCTAAAAAGTTGTGGTGTCCTCTTTTCAAGATATTTTTGTCATGTTAGATTTTATAAATTATTTTATAAGAATAATATCTTTCCAAGACAACTAAATGTGAGAGTGAGTTATGCAGCATGTGCTGCAGCTTCATTGGGAATATTGGAAAAGTTGATTAAGTACTTTAGAAATATACAGTGTGAGTTTTTAAAAGCTTATTGTTTTTGGAAATAGTTTGCTATTCTTTGATCTGTCTGATACGTGTATATCATTGCTTCTGCATGCCTCCTCAATTTTTCAAGTAAAAAGTTGAGTTTAGAAAAAGAACTTTAAGATGGTAAATCACACTCACATAGTATAATGCATAGAACATTTTAAAACTAAAAACAAGTATCTTGTTTCTAAAGAAGACTCCCTAGGATATGTTCTATATCTGTTCTATTTTTCAGCTAAAATCCTCCTAAAGCTGCCACAGCCTAAATTACCATTTTGTCTGCCTTATATTAACTTTTTTTTTTGCTTTGAAACCAAAAACATAAATTTGTATTTTCTTTTCTTACAATTGCATATTTATTCTGGCTGAATTCAAGTTGCATCATACCGCTGAAATACACTATAATTTCTCTGTAACAAAATGGTTCACATTCTTAATGAGCTGTTCACTGTGAGCATCTGCTTGAAGATGAAAATAATTGCTTCCAGATGTTCCTGTTTCTAGAGGAGACATTTACTTCAAACGGCACTTGCTTTCAAAGCAGAACTTGGGTCCTCTGGATGCAAGAGGAATTATCAGCTGTTTTAAATCACTGGAGCTCCATTGAAAACAAACCAGGGGTAGTTAGCTGCTCTGCCTAGTTTAAGTCACGAGGTTTATGCCAGTTTGCTCCAGCTGAGAATTTCTGGCTCCCCAGCTTCAGAGCAAATTTAGTTTGAGCTGATTAAAGACTAAACAAAGCCAAGCAGCTGCCTTCATGCTCACCTGGACCAAGTAGTGGCTCCACGCTCACACAGAGCTCCTGGGATGAGAGGAGTGAGTGTGGATTGCTCTCTACTGCATAACTGAGGGTAATGTAGGGGTCTGTAGGAAAAATAAGGAGTAATGCCAGATGGTGCACTCAAAGGATAGATCTTTTGTTTAAAATCCCTAGAGGGATGCTGTGGCTCCTTGCCTTATTAAGAAATCTTCTTCCCATATCATGGAACACCATGTCAGTGTCCAAAAACGTTCTAAATGTTGTTTTAGCTCAAGAGGGAATAGAATCTGTCCATGGGGCCAGAGTTGCCTCATCCTGCTCTTCTTTCTGATGTTCAGTGGCCTTATTTCATATCAAAGCTCCCACTTTTAACTTGGTTTAACCTGCAGCATTCTGCTACCTTAACTGCTGTGGAGAGCCTGCTCCAGTCTGGACTGGGATGTGCCTCTGAAACTACTGCAAATTAGTGCTTTTCTGGAAGACAGAGGAGCTATTTGCAATTATAATTGTAATTTTTAATCACCTGTGTAGAAAGCAGCTCCTCCTGGTATTTCATTAAGTGGCTGCCTCTTGGAGTTTCTCAATAAGAAAGTCAGTGCAATATCTTTCCCTGATTAGTGCTTGATTTATTTCATTCAGAGAAGAAAAAAAAAGAAGGCGGCCAAAACCATGAGGCTACATTTCTGTTTATTTTCCCATCCATCAAATCCAAATATCATTGCCAATGTCAGCAGGAATGGGCATGGCATTGGGAATAGTGGGTGGCTTGGATAATTGGTGTTGCAATACAGATGCAAGTTTAGTACTATTTTTAATTTGTGCAATATTCCCCACCAGACTAAAATAACTTACATGCAGAGCAGATTTTGAAATAAACTTTAAGTCTGTAATCTTTGAAATAACCTTTGTGGCTTCTCCAAGCCATGGTCTGCTATGTAGTGTACAGTTTGGGGCAGACAGAGGGAGAGATGAGGAAAGGGTGATGGATGTGGTGATTTCTGATCCCTCAGTAACATCAGCATAGAGCCAGATTAATTATGGCAACTTCATTTAAATCACCTTAATCCATGTAATTCAAAGCACAGTCTGCTGTGATTCCTCAGTGTGATCCACATGATCAACACACTAATGGGATTTATGAATTATCACAAAATCTTTTAACCATTTGGAAGCCTACATTCTTTTGTTAAAATTTGATTTGGTGCCTGGAAAACTATGTATGAATTTTTCAGTGAGGTTTAAATTCCTGCTTGGAGTTTTTTCCTTTTGAAAACGGGGGTGACAGAGGCATTTGATGTGTGTAATACACTCGGTTAAATTTTGGATGTTTCTTGCCTTGGCTTTCCTGAAAAATGGAAGATTCAGTGAAGATGTGAATGTTGACCATTCTCCAAACACCCTGATGTGATGGATGTGTGTCCATCCTAAGCATGTCTACTCTGCCATCTGGAAAACCAGCTTGGGGCACACAAGCAAAAGCCATGACCAGTTGTTTCTCCTTCATGGTGTTTCTTAGTTTAGACATTGCCTTTTAGGCTCCAGTTAGGACATTTCATCACTGCAGTTCCCTCCACGCTGTGCAGCCTTCAAAAACATTCATGTACTCCGTGGTGTAAGTTACTATTTATTGGTGTAACTGCAGAGGTGTTGCCTCTGCTGCTCAGTTTGGTTAAGGTGCTCATTCTACAACCCTTCCTTTATTGGATGACACGTGACAAGGTCTACAAGGTAATCCTAAAACATGGCTTTGGCTGATGAGTGGTTTAGGAGGATGCCAGCTCTTTTGTAATGTGCCATTGTGTAGGTCTGTGTCTGTTCAGCCTGAGTATTGTTTTGGATTTCATGTCTAGCCCAGGGATTAACTTTGCCATATATTTGCTTGAAATAAGGAGACATAGGGACATGGAGAAATGGAAATAAGGAGAAATAGGGACACGGTGGTTTGGTGATTAACACAGAACACTTAGACAAAAATAACTGCAGCACTTGAGAAACACACAGAGGCTCAAAGTGAGGGTTTAATATGGGCCTGCCAATAAAACACATGGCAGTCTGTCAGAGCTCACATAAATAACTGGGGGAATATTCTGCTTTGCTTTCAGGAGCTGCTAAGTCGCACATCACTCGAGACTCAGAAATTGGATCTGATGGCTGAAGTTTCAGACCTGAAGATTAAGCTGGTTGGTATGGAGAAGGAGCAGAGTGAATATGAAGAGAAACAGAACAAAGCTGAGGTGAGATTTTTTCATGACCTTGTTTTAATTTTTTTTCCATCCTGTGTCTCTGGAGTGCTGTCACCCACCTGAGCTTTTGGGCTGAAACCGGGGAAGATGATTTCCATGCTTGCAGCACAGCCTGGATCACTGATCCTGTGAATTCAGTGTGCTCATGCATTTTCGGGATTCAGTTTCTTTTCCTTTCTCTCATTATACTTCAGAGGTTGCTGTTTGGCTCTCATCAAGGCCAAGTCCCTTCCAGAAGCATTTATTGTAGTGGGTGTTCACTTAACCCTTTCCCTTTTGTGGCAGCTGGGCTGGCATGGCTGTGCCAGGCTTAGCAGAGCTCTTCCCTCGTTTTTGTGGCAGAAAAGATTCAGCTCAGTGTCCAGGCTGCCACAAGCACTGGGAGCCCGGATTTTAATGTATTTGTGGCACCTGGGAGGACATTTGCCTCTAATGTGTCTTTCCCCTTGTGGCTACATAATAAATAGTGCAAAAGAACATCCTGGGTTGGAGGCAATTCCAGCCCTTACTCCCTTTCAGATGTGGAGAGTTCTGGACATCAAAGGAGCTTTGGGGGTTTTGCTTCTTTGGTTAAGAAAGAGAGAATGAAACAGGGAATTCATCTGAGTAACATCCATATGATGGTGGTGAGCAGCAGGTGGGAGCTGGGAAGGAAAGCAATCGTGGAAGAGAGAAATTCATACACACTGCCATGTGTTGCCCTACTCAATGGTCCTGAAGGGGACCAGCTATGCAGGAGAGACTGTCTGGAAAGGAACGAGTGCTGGGTCTGAGATTTATGCACTGCTGACTGGAAAAAAAAATTAAAAACCCAAACTTTGTTCCATATTGACCTAGGAGAATTTGAAATCCAGGCAGCATTAGGAGCTGTTTGCTCTCCGTGGCTCTGCTGGTGGAATAGCTGATAACTATGCATGAGTACTTTGCCTGCAGTGACGTGGCTTATGCTCATTTGGGGTGTGTTTGCTTTCAACTTATTTATTCTCTGAAGTTTTCTTTAGAGATTCAAAGATAACATAAAGAGAGCGATTTCTGGCAGAGCTTGCAAGCCAGAGAGGCACCAGCTGCTGTTTTTTCACCACCTGTGGCATTTCTTGTGCCCTTCCAGGCATAATTGCCAGTGCCTTGTGCACAGAGGGCTGGAGCACTCCCAGGCTGCCTGGAAAGCTGAGCAGGTCTGAGCACACCTGGTGCTCCCATGCTCCCCATGAGGTGTGGAATACAGGGAGCAGGATGCACACACAGCCAGCCTGGCTCCTGGAAAGCACAGAAGATTTTGGGGTGCATATTTTATGGACAGGACTCCTGAGTGTTGGGAGGTTTGGAGCTGTGAGGTGGTGCTGCTGCAGGGAGGTGTGTGTGGAAAAGCTGAGCTGAACAGCCTGGATGCCTTCGTGGAGCAGCTCAGTGATGGGACACACTCCTGCTGAGATGGAAAACAGGATTCTGACCTGATGGAAAAGTTTGGAATCGCTGTGCTGAGTGTGTGCTGAATTATTAACTACCCCAAGGTGTGATTAGGTTTCTGGTGTGTTGAAAGTCACAAACTTTTGTGTGTGCAGAGCAAGGAAAATGGGTGTTGTAAGGAAAGCTTTTTCAAAGCATTTTTGGTTTGCTTGCTGAGCTATTTGTGTATTTATTTCAGATTCTCCTGAACAGGCATTAATCAAATTTATCAGGAGCTGCTTTCAATTGAATTGGATGTTTAGTTGAACCCTAATGCTTTGACCCTATTTCTGCTCCTTTTCCTGTAAATTATACTAATTTTTCAACACAGACAACTTCAAACATCAGAATGAAATGTATTAATGTTCTTTACATTATTTGATTACAGCTGCTTAAACTTGGTAATATTTTGAGTGTTTTCCTGAACTCTTTGCCTCCACTTCCCAACTACAACTTTCTAATGAAGAAACCACTTTGAGAAAAAAAAAAAGAAAAAAAACCAAACCAAAACAAATAAAAAAAACCCAGCCTACCTGTAGTTTGTTCTTGGTTTTGGCATCCAGCATGTAAACCATGTAAACAGCTTGTTCGTGAATCTTCACGGCTGACCCTGCTATTTCTAAATATAATAATGGGGTTTAAAAAGTTTAAAATTAAATGTGGCATTGCAGGATCATTGCTGCTCAACCACGTTTTCTCTCCATTCTAATTTTGTGTCAGCTTATTTCACAGCAGCTGTTTCCAGACACTCAGAATTCATCCATAGAATTATCCTTCTGGTTGGGCTGGGAGGAAAGAAAGCAAATTAAGGCATCCTTCTAAATATGAGGGAGTTTTAATGTGCAAGATTGGTTTCACTTTATCTTGTGCAGCTGTCATTTAGGTTTGGTTTTAGTGAGCAGCAAGAGTTTATCAAGCATCTCTAACCTCCTCTCAAAGGTATTGATTTCACACTGAATGCCACTTGTCTCTGGCTCTTCAAAAGCACATACTAAATATAAAGTGCCATTTATTTATATGTATTACAGAGGGGCCAGGAGAATAGCTGCTTTTACATGGACCATCTCACTCCTGGCTTTCTCATTTTAATTCCTTTTCTGGGGAATAATGCCCTACTTTTGACACAGTAATGCTGGGAAGGTTTCTGCAGTCTCACCTAAGGGGGTTCTGTACCTGAGAAGCCACAGAAATTTTGAAAATGTGTTTTTCTTAATGTAGCAAGGTATGAGGAAGCAGCATTGTCAAAAGATTCATGGCTGCTCCACCTGAACATGGACTAAAGAGACTTTCTGTCTGTCCTCCTTCTTCCTTTTGTGGTGTGGGAGAAGTCTCTGGGTTTGGCTGTAAGCTGCTGGCGAGCATTTTGTGGCTCTTGTAACTTCTGAATTAAATATCTAGTGCAAAGCTGCTTGCAATTCCAAAGAAACCTGAGTCAGTGAGCCTCTGACTCCCTCTGGGGAGTCTGTGTGCTGCCTCATCTGAACCAAGGCGTTGGAGTCAGTGTTAATAGGTGTTCCTGCCAGGTCCAGTGCCCAGCTGGAGGTACCTGATTGTGGAGAGGGTGGTAAAAAACAAACCTAATCCTCATTTATGTGCATTGAAGGTTTGTTGGGTGAAAGAGGGTGAGCATCAGACACTGTGATCCTGACTGAGCATAACATGTATGAAGTAAAATGTATGTAATGGCTTTTCTGAATTTCATCTTAAGCACAGTGAGCTAGAAAATACTCAAATGTGTGAAACTCTTCTGTATGAGTTAGGTAACTCTTTGTGAATGTTTAGAGTTGACTGTGGATGCTGTTACTGCCCTGTCCTTGCTGTTCCCTTGCTCTAAGACTCTTGATTTTACTGCAGAGTTGAGGTTACGGGAGGATTGTTGGCAACTCTAATGAAGAAAATAATAATAAAAAAATTATTTGCCACATCATCTGTTGTTCTCTCCACTGAAATCTTTTTCTCTCCTTTGGAACATGGATTAAACTCCTCAAATTTGTTCCACTTGAGAAGATTGAGAAACCACAAAACTTGTGTTATTAATGTACATGAAAGCCAATAGAAAGACACTTCAAACCTGTGATAGCTGGAAATACACTCAGTGCTATTTGCTACAGAGTGGGGAATTCAGGTGAAATATCATATAAATTTTCATACCTGACTTTGGTTTACTTTCTAATCTGGATTTTTGTGTGTATGTGTACCTCTGATACACACAAATCCAAGAAGCTGATCAGCAAACTGGTGCACTTTAAAACAATTACTTTTTCTTCTGTGCTATCCTCCTGGTTTCTCCTGCATCTGTTGCTTCACTCCTCCTCCATGTCAAGATCCTGCCCAGACAGAGAGGTCATGGAATTATTGCTGGACCTGCAAGCAGAATTACTTTGCTAATAAATTCTGTGTATAAATTATGAAAGAGCAGGCTCTGGCCTCAGCTGAGCACTTTGCAATTTCTTCCTACTGGATGATTTGGAAGTGCAAACGAATGCAATCAAGTCCCATTTCAGCAAAAGTGTACCTCTGAGCCAGCATATTAAAATAGGTTCCAAATTGTCCCTCACATAACTGTAAAACCTTCCAGAAAAAGTTTCTGATCTTAACTTCAGAGTCAGAATCATGAATTAGTCTGGAATGTAGATTCTGTTCCATGTAAACTGTGGCTTTGTGCAATATTCCAGGTTTATACTCATTTACATCTGCTTTATCAGAAAGGAAACACATAATCTGACTTTTTTAAGCTTGCCTTTGATGTGCTTCACATAGTTCTTTGTGCTGCAACTGTAGAAATATATTCTTTGCATCATTTTTTCTCTCACCTTTCTATTTTTTTGTCTTTTTTTTTCCCTGTCCAACCATGTTTTCAGTCAGTAGTGAACCTGATCAGTGACCTACAGGAGCAGATGTGTAGACTGCAGCTGGAAATTCATAGTAGGATCCAGGAAAGAAAGTCTCAAGATAGGAAAGCAGACTTGGCCCCTAATGGTCCTCAATCTGCTGCAAGATCAGTAGAGCCCCTGGGCCAGAAGAATTGTTCTCAGTGTGAAGTATGAGAAGCACCCCTGGCAGAAGCCTCTGCTTTGCCTCTTCTCCTTCTTGCACAAACTCAATTCCACTAACCACAGCTGCCTTGGCAATGTTTTGGCATTAATCTTCGTGGCTTTCATTAGCAAAGAGTGAGAGTGCCATAAAAAAATGACCAGGGGAAAAAAAATCCCACCCCAGATCTCCACCCCAATTCCTGGGACAAATCTGGTCATCATTGATGGCTGCTACTGAAGCACAGAAATCTGTAAAATCCAGTCACCCCTTTCAGACTTGTCACAGTTTCCATTTCACTTGTGAGTCTGTGGTGCTGGTGGGGTGTGGGTTTTTTGGATCTGGGGGTTGAGATTTGTCTGATGTGCAGCATGCTGGCATGGTTTGGTAGTTTGCTGTTTTTCCTCATGGTGATGCCACCCCAGCTCCTCTGAACACGGATTATTGATTCCTGGGTATCTTAAAAGCTTAACACAGGTATAAAATAATTCCAGCTGAGCTTCTCTGACATGCACTCTTTCTTTTTCTATTGAAAAGAGCCATAATATAAATAATCTGCTTGTACTTTTAAAATAGCAAATCCAACACCATTTTGTTTATTCCCTGATATTAGCAGGTACCAGGATTTACATAACAGAGCCTGGTTGTATTTGATCAAAAATGTGCCACGTGGCAAAACAAAAGCTGCTTTGCATAAATGGCTTCATTTCACTGAAGGTGGAATGATACTGGTATGCTTAGAGACAAACATTTTAATGTTTGATTTCAAATCAAGTTGTTGCCACATCTCTTTGATCAAAATTTGTACGCCCAGAACTCATAAGTAATCTGCTTGTATTGTGAGGGAGTTATTCAGTAATTTCTCTCATAGGTTTTATGTTATAAAAATAACTATTTTGTGTGTTAGACCTATTTTGAAAAGAGTGCTGTTGTTTCTGGGCTTGCTTTTGTGCAGAACTGCTTGATGGACTCTCAGAACTACAAGGTGTAGGTTGGAGAAATAATCTGGGAGTCATTCCAAATAAATCTTATTGTAATCCAACAGGCTGGTGTGGTGCTTAATGTGTACACTGCACAGGAGTCCAAAACTGGGTCACTCCTCCATATTTTCCTTTCCTCAGTTCATTTTAAGACATTTTGTCTTGTCAGAGCTCCATGGAGGTTTTAAAAATACTATCCTTTAGAATGAGCAAGATACAATTCTATCAAGGAATGGGAGAAGGGACATTTAAGGGACAGCTTCTAGAGCAGGTCACAGTTTGTAGTGGTGCTTCAGTGTTGAATACTGTGTGGCTCATGCATGATCTGTAATTCAGCACTGTGGAAAATTAATATCTGCCAGAGAAACCTTACCTTTATCTCCTTCTTCCTCTGCAGGGTTTGTTACAGGAACTCAGGCACCTTAAAATTAAAGTGGAAGAACTGGAAAACGAAAGAAATCAGTACGAGTGGAAATTGAAAGCAACAAAAGTAAGCAGAGTCCTTGGCACTTTCTAATGGCAGGCTTCCATCAGCTGGGAAGGGATGTGCTCCACTTCCCATCAATATTTACTTGTCTCACATTTACTTTGTGCCAGGGTAGCTATGAAGTCAAGTTTTCTCTAACTATATGTGGAATAAATATCTTGGTTTGAAGGTGTTGTAGCTTTCTTTGTGCCTTTTGTTCCCTCCATGCAGTTTTCAGTCTGGTGCTTCTTGCAATTTTTATTTTAAGGAACCACAAAAGGCATTTTTGACTTGCAAAGAGCTGCCCAGAGTAAAGAGTCTTTGAGGGCTTCCTGGCCTTGATTTGTGTCATGATGACAAGCCCAAGTGGGGTGTGCTTTCCAGCCTGAGGAGACATACAAAGTTTGTTGGGTGTTTGCTTACTATGGAATTTGTTTTTGTAGACATTAAACCCAAAATCCACCATTAGCTCATCTGCTTTGACTTTGTGTGTATCACACTTCCACTTCCATTGACCTTAAATCATGCAAATCTGTTGGATCATAAGCTGGAGAAACTTGACATGTGAAACATTTAATCATTTTCCCCAGTAATTAGTTATTAGTTAATTTTTCTAGTGGAGCATTCTGTTATTTCTGGTTTGAATTTTTAGCCCTTTTCTACTAGATTAAAAAGCACCATATGCTTTTTCCTTCTTGTGCTGTAATCACATGTCCTTTCATTTGTGCAATAATCCCTGGTGATATGAATGACTGACTCTTGAGTTGTGGCTGAATCTTGGAGAAACAGTTCAAATTATTAAACTGAATTTTCTATTTAATGCTGATCCAGAGATGACAAACAGCTATTATTTGTATTAGCATTTCATTCTTTTGAGAATTCTTGGATGAATAACAGAATGTTGCTGTCATGTCTTTTTTCTCATTAAGATAATAGTTCTTCAATCCATGGAAATGTTTTCTCTGAAAAGGTGGAGATGAACAGTCTTTGGGAAAATATTTTCTCAAGCAGTGTGTGGCCAGCTGTCAAGACAGATAGAAATTATGGAAAATGAAGGAGCAGAAGGAAAATAGGAAAGAAGAATCATAAAACCCACTGAGGGGGAGAAGGTGCAGGACTACAAAGGAAGAAAAGTACAAGGAAAGAGAGAGGAAGCAGAAAAATAATCACAGATGACAGGAATTAGAGATGAAGGGAAAAGGGAGCTTTAAAAAGAGCTCTGAGATCGAGGAGACCAGGGGAGGCAAATCCAGATCTGGTATTAAGAGGTCTGCAAGCTTTTGTCTTCCTGTTGTTCCAGCTTCTTGGATGAGAAATTGGAATACATCCATGGCTGGATATAAAAAGCACATTAGTCAGTGGAAAGTGTAGGAGCCCTTCAGAGAAGCAGCAAGGCAGATTCTTCTATTCCACGTGGAATTTTGGGCAGAGTGGTGACGTTTTCCTGCAATCCAACCACTTGCCTCCTGGTGAAAATAAGTTTGTGTGTTGATTAATCTGTGTTTCTCCCTATTTGGATAATGTTGTTTTGCATCTTTCCTGCTTTATTTTAGTGTTTTGAGAAGCTGGTGGCATTCATGATTTTTCTGGTCCTCTTTCCTTTTTTGTTCCTTTCCCCCACCCCACTTTTTTTTGGCCTTTATCTGCAAGGAGGCTTGATGTGCTTTTGCAGGGGAAATGCAGAAATGTTGACACGCAGAGGTTTTGAGACCTCTGAAGAAAATCTTTTTAAACTGCTGACTTAAACTGCTTGCTGCATATTTTACTTTCTCATCAATACAAAAACCAGATTAGAACCACTGTATTTCAAGCTGGACAATCACAGAATTCTTCTCCCTCTGTCTTGTTGAGCTCTTTCACATGGGATTTTCTATCCAAATCTAGTGGCAGCCCTAAATTTCCAGTAAATATAAATGAACACTGGTATTTTGTTGTATGTGTGTGGTTGTTTTCAAGGCCATGCTCTCCTTTTATCCTATTTGCTGTTTTGAGGAAAACCAGTTTTTTATCTTGCTGAGAGGGCTTAGCATTAATAGATTCTCGGTTAACTAATAAATTATACTTTTTAGTATATCCTTATTAGTATAGGATTATTTATAATTTATAAATATTTAAATATATAAAATATGTTTATAGATTTTATAATTAGGATTGAAAAGAACCAGTATCTGTTTAAAAATCCTTTGATATCTTTTAGAGATCTTCATGCAGAGTTTGAGTTCCCTATAGTAGTCATTATTATTACATGACCAACTTTGCAGCATTGAGAGCTTCCCAGAGTTTCCTCACCTACATAAACCCTTGAAAATTTTACATTTCTCTGCATCTGTCTTCTCCAAGAAATTATTGAATGGGGAAAAATTAGTTTCTCTAACAGCAATATAGATTGTTCTAGTGTTTGTGAAATATTCTGAGCTAGTAACTGACTTCAATACGCTCAGACATCTTCTAGTTCCTGGGAAAGACTCACAGAGAATGGATGGGGAAGTTATTCTGACTTTTCTGTGCTGATTTTCAGGCTGAGATAGCCCAGCTGCAGGAGCAACTGGCTCTCAAGGATGCAGAGATAGAACGCTTGCAAAGTCAGCTCTCCAGGACCTCCTCATACACTGAAGTGGCAGAAAGAGGTAAGAGGAGGGGAAACAAAATTAAACATTCAAACCCTCCCTTTCACTTTGCTTTGGCAGCAGCTCGGCACAGGATTGCAAAGGGATACAAAGAAATAACAGAATGGACTGGAAATTTATTTTGGGAGGAAAGGTGCTGTCAATTAATTCTGTGTTCTGATAGAGGCCTTTAATGTGTGAAATTCTATTCCAATCTAGAGGCAGCACAAATTGAAATAGATATCCTCAAGGCCCTGAAACTTTTTCTGTTGGTGTTTTGTTAATAACTGTAAAGACTCACTGCAGTTCAATGGGAATTTATTTTTCAGGTGTATCTTGAAAACTTGTTTGAAAAATCTTTACAGTTTCTGGTTTTTAAGTGAAAAAAGGTCACAGTAGTAGCTAAAGCCTAATGTTTCAGTGTCCAAACATCCTAAAAGTGAGTCATTGTTTCTTTCCTCGTGGCTGTGCCTGGTTCAGGCTCCCTGTCCCATGAAAGATGCTCCAGGTGGACTTTGAATGTCCCTGCCAGCCTGGGCTGGTTTAGGGTTCTCTGATTTCTGCTTTAAGCCTGCACTGTTGACACAGGTCAATGGCAAACAAACCAGTTTGTTTAGCCTTTGATCTCCACCAGTGGTGCCACAGTTCTCTGAAATTTCCCTCCCTGGGGCTCCTGCCAGGACAATAAGGAACTGGGGACCTTTTCCTCTGCAGCACCAACACATCCACGCAGGAGTATTTGCAGTTTGCCACGGGGCATCAGCTTGGCTGCTTCTGTGGCTGTTAACTGAGGCTTCCCAAGGCTGCCCTGGCTGGGATGAGAATTTATGAATAATGAATTTATTTCCATGTGCTGTGCTCCCTCCTTCCCAGGGCTCCCCAAAAACCTCGTGCGCTTCGCTCCAACGAAGCGACTTTAACATGGCTCAGCTTGTGCATGTAGAGACTGCATGGCTAACCAGGAGATTAGTGTCTAACAGCAGTGCTTGGTAGAGGAACCCTTCTACTAATGGAATTTTGTGTTTTCTGTGAGATTCCCAAATAATGGATGGTATTTCAAAGGAGGGATAGTGTGGTATGACAGTAAATCTAGAGCTCAGCAGTGTTCAGCTTCTAGGAGTGTGGTGCAGCTTGATCTGTGTCAAGCTTCAAGTGTCCTTAATTCCAGTGGCAGAAGAATCAAACCCTCTACAAAATGTGGGCTGCACTCAAGGAAAGCACTTAGACTGTATTTGAATGGAAACAGTAACAATCCTTCTGGAGAAAAAAATGATTTATCAGAATTTTAGGTGGTCTTCTCAAAGTTGAACAATAATGTCAATGTACTTGTAGTATGCTAGAATGCATATCCTAATTAAATTGCAAAATTGATCTAATATGTGCTTTTTCTACATACTTTATTTGACTCTCACCACTTACCATCGTAGAGGAAGTTTATAGGAGAAGGCTAAAAGAAAAACGTAAGCCTTGCCATTCCCTTTTTGGCTTTACCTCACTGCTCCTTCCCCACCAATGTTCACTCAGATGCATTCTGCAGCAATAATTCCGTGTTTGTTTGGGTTTGGCTGTCTGGTTGTAATACACACGAGGCTCTGCTCTCACTGCCTGCAGCAGGCAGGCAGCTCCTTGCCCTGCTCAGTAAAACTCACTGCAGAAATAAAGGTCAGAGCTTCACAAATCAAACTGTGGCACTTCAAAGGGACATTGTCAAGGTTAGCAGAGCCAAAACCCAACGATTGCCCCCTTTGATCTGCACATATGTAAACCTCAATATTTAATTTTGGGAAAGATGTCTTTAACTGAAAGCCTTTCTCTTTGGAGGGGAGGATTTAGGCTTGTTTTTGTTGTTGTTTTTTTTTTTAAATCACCACATTAAATTTAAAAAAAGAGTCTGAATAAATGCCCCCATACTTGATGGTGTTCATGAATATTGTAAGAAAAATTTGGTCTAGTGAGCTTAAATCTACCTTGACACCAGTCCTTTTTGAAGTCTATTATTTACACAGAGAAATTAGTGGGACTGTGATTTTTTTTTTAAAGTCTCCCAATTGCTTGCCCACTGCCTGCTGCTTTAGTTTTTGATTTGTCTCTGCCTCTGCATGTCCTGTGTCTCTTCTTTGAAAAAATGCCTGTGAGGTTCATTTACATGTTTTAGAACTTAACCATTGCAAGGTGTGCACTTTCCAGAATCCCTGCAATAAAATCTAATTACAGCTTTTTCAGATTAGCTGTGACATTATGTTGTAAATCCTTTTTTCACAGATGCTCTTTGGCAATGTTGATTTTCTTTTCCCTCTCTCCCTTCATATCTGTTTTCATGGTTTTTTGGGAGCAGCTTTAATGTCAAAGCATGTTACAACAGAGGAATTCTTTCAGGTTCTGTCTCCATCACTCTTGGTTCAGTCAGGAGGACTTGCTGGGACTATTGTGGAGAGAAAAATGAGAGATTTGGTTCAGCAAACTTAGGACGTGATTAACAACCTCATACATTTCCAGAGAATGTGTTTTAATTGGTAAAACATTACTGGGAAACCTCTGTCAGTAAACGGTGTGTGAGGAAATTCTCCATTAGCTCATAACATAGATTTAACCAAGTTATTCATCCTGAAACTTTTAAGTAAATAACATTTTACAGGACTTCCTTGTATCAAACCAGCTTTTTGTTATTTTTCATTCCCAAGCTTACGGATGCACTTTAACTATTTCTCAGAGGGAATATATTTTCAGTCCTTCTTTAAATTATTTCCTTCTATAACAGCAAACACACTTCACACTCATCTTTTGCAAAATGAGCTTCAGTGTTTCTTTTCTTTTCCATTGCTTGACTTTGCTAGTTTAAAATAGTGTTGTGTAGTCTTTTGTAGGCAAAACAAGGATGTTTGTGTTGTGCAATGCTTTTAATAGTTCAGCTTCCGAAAAAATCTACATTAAATGTAGTTTAGTAGTGCACTGGACATGCCACTGACATGGTTTTGGTTATTAGTAAGAACATAGGGAGAATATCACAAAACATCTATTTACAGTAAATATAGCAAGTCTTGTTTCTCTTACAACATTTTAAAACATTTTTAGACCAAGAAGTTCAGCGGTTGAAGATAGGAATGGAGACATTATTGGCTGCAAATGAGGAAAAGGTGAGAAAAGAATCTTTGTTCTGCATGTTAAGAATGGAATTATGGTTTTGATTGTTTCAATTAACACACTTTCTGTAAGGACTACATGAGAAAGGGGATCCATTCTTCAGGAGGATGTCATTTTTGTGGTAATAAATCAAGCCATGGGATTTTCCTGGATGGTGGCACACTCATATAGGATCCCATAGACAACAATATGCATCCCTAAAAACTTCCTTTAGCAAGTGGGGAATGCAGACAGGGCAACATTAATTCTGGAGAACACTGATGTGGCTCATAACATTTATTTCTCAAAAAAGCCCTAATATCAAACTCCTCTGGTTTCCTTACATCTGTAATTTCACATTGTCCAGCAAATATTGTGTACAAAGGCAAATAAAATTCCTTACAAGGCATGTGAGAGACTGAGCCTGTTTTCATGAAAATCACAGGGATGCAGTACATTGTTTCTGCAGCTAAAAATGAAGGATTTAAAATGTAATTTTATTTATTTAATGTTTGCACAGGACCGTCGGATAGAGGAGCTGACACTACTGCTAAGCCAGTACAGAAGGGTCAAGGACATCATGATTGCAGCTCATGGTAAAATGTCCAGTGAATAATTCCCTGGTTTTATTTTAAGTTTATGTGGTGTTTCCTGTGACCATCAGCCATGTTTTACAGCATAAAAGGATGCTAGAGAGGGAGAACTAATTTATTTCCTTCCACTAAGGAAAACCCTGACAGTTTTGTTTGGAAGGAACAACTGAAAGCCCACCTTGCTTTGCTGCACACAATTCTGTGTATTTAAATTCAAAATCTGGGGGCAACAAAAAAAAAAAATCTTTTTCCCAATTCTCATTTACATTGTAGGAGATGGGGTGGGTTTTAGGACAATCTCATTTTAATTTGTCACCATAATTTTCAGCACTGAATTTAATCTGGGAAACCTGACCTTCTGAAAGGACAGTTTTGTTCCATGCACCCCATCACATTAACAAGAAATAACAATATTTTTAGGCCTTGCATGGCAGAATGGAAACTTGTGTTTAACACACAAAAAAAAAATTACAGAGAGTAAATGTATTTATCACACAAAATAGAGAATGAAAGCAGACCTCTCTGTGAAGGTTCATTAAGTAAACAAATAAGAAGAAGCAAGGAACAAGCCATGATTCTCTGGATTATTGAGCTGAAACTGCAGAAAACAAACTGCCTGTTTCCCTCCCTTTCTGCTTCTCCTCTCTGATGCTTTCAGGCTCTCCTGTCTCCGGTGGCAGTGATGAGGAGCTTGAGGCCACTTTAAGGAAATGGAATCTCTTGAATAACTCCCAAGGAGAATTACTGAAAACAGAGGTACAGATGTTCTAGAAGCAGGTTCTGCTGTGTAGATGATTTTTTTGCTGTTGGTTTCTCTGTAGTAATGTAGATGAGGGTTCAGCCCTGGCTGAATTTTTTGTGTTTCTTGGTATGGGCACAGTAGATTCAGACACCAGAGCTGCAGGTTTGAAATTCTTGTCTCTTCCCCAGGCCTCTGCAGGAGAATTGTCACCAGCTGTGCTCCCTCCAGTGCCACACAAAGCCATGGAAATCAGGCAAGACCTTGTGTTTCATGTGGATGATGATAAATTGTATTATTTAGACTGTTCTTAACTGTTGGCATCTTGTCTTGACTGTTCTTGGCTTTGCTGCAGCTTTGGGCACTTGTGAAAGCTGTGCTTGTCGTGGAGGTTTGCAATGCTCAGATGTTTAAGGTTTCAATTATAGGCAAAAATCAGCATTTTTATGAATCAGAAGATATATGCACTGCAGTCATTAAAACCATAAAATTTATTTCTATTTAAAGTGGAAGCATTCCAGTACCTTCAAGTAATTTAACCACTCAGCAGGAAGAATCTTTGAACATCACAAACAGGTAAGAATGAGTAACTTTCATCAAAACGTAAAATAAATTTCCTTTCTAAAATCCCTAAATCTGTAAGCATATGGCTCACAGAGAGTTATTGCTGTGCTTGTTAAGAGCTTCTAAAATCATCTACAGATACCAGGATAAAGCTGCCCACTGGGCCAGGCTGCCTTTCACTGCTGGCCAGAGGATGCTTCGTCACTCTGCCTTCATCCATTGCAGTTGATTTTCAGGCTAAAAATGCAATGAAACAAACAAACCTCCTAATTCTGAGCTATGTTTAATGCAGACATTATGTGACTTCTGCAGCTGTTGTGCATGAGACACTGGGGATATGCAAACAAGCCCTGTTGTATTAACTGCTGCTTTTTTTGCCTGTCCCTCTTTTAAGGGCTGCACAGAAAAAAAAGTCAAGCAGTTTAGAAGACTTGCAGAGCGAATCCTTGGAAAAGGTTGGTTTGTTTGTAATCACAGCTTCTGGTGTTTAATGTCACAGATAAATACAAAGATCAAGTATGAATATTCTTTTTGCTATACATATGGTAACTTTAACCACCACTAACTCTGTATGTGGGCAGAGCCCTAAAAGAACTCAAGTTCTTCCCCCCCCATTTCCAAGCTGGTTGACTCACCCACATGGACACAACTTCAAATTCAGATTTTTCCCTGAGAGAAACCAAAATATTTACATGAAATACAAGAAAGAGTGGGGAGTCATTTTGTTAAACTGCAGTATTGTTTTGTTTATTGGTGTTTTAAAAATATTTTTTTTTACTTTGAAATCAACAAAAATATTGAGGCAGCTAATCCTGAAAGTAGCTAAATGTTGGGACTGAGTATTTCCACACGTTTTGTTTGTTTGTTTGTTTTTTGTTTTGTTTTGTTTTTGTAACTGTGTTTTCCCTTAGCTCTCAGATACAAATGACATTCCTGAAGATGGCAGTGATGTTGCCTTAGTTAAAAGAGCAGGAGCATCTTAAAGTCTTTCATTCCACTCCAGAATAAAACTTCCCAATTTGCTGTCTTGTTACATTGTGGTCTACAGCCTTGTTTTGCCATTATGTACACTTTTCTACATTTTTCTACACTTTTGTAATTCTGTTTTGTGAGAATGTTCTTGTTTTCTGTACCCAAATTAGGCTTAATTCCAGGTTACCTACACCCAGTAATGCCATTTAAACCAGATACCAGTAATATGATTGCTCCAGTTCTTAAATTTTTTAATGTTTGTCTTAAATATTTTAATATTTTTCTTGACTTGCTGGAGGTGATAGTGACCAAGTAGAATGTGTGAAATTTGTGCTGCATTTGTTTGATTGTAGTCACAAATCAGAATTAACATTTTGTTCCATGAAGAACGGATGAAGTCATAGCTTTTAGTTATTTTCTTGTTTCAAATCAAAAATCTGAATTTGTGTGATATGCTAAGGCTGGACCTACACATTCATGCTGGAGTTATCCTGCCTTGCTCAAAGCTCAAATTCCCATTGCTTCCAGCAATAATAATAACAATAATAAAATAATAAACCACATCAGTGTCCCTGACCTAACTGTGGTGGAATTTTTATCACTGGGTTTCTATCAGAGCTCTTTATGGTTTCAGCTGGGTCCATACAGGATTGTGTGTGTTATTTTATGTCAGTTGTTTTCATATTAGTCTGTTAAACAGCTCTTATGTTCCCAGCTCAAAGTGAGTCTAAAGGGACCACCCAGAAACGTGGAAATAGCAAAATTCCTTTGATCACAACAGAACTTACACAGAATTTTGTAGAGTGGGGTGTGAACAAACACAATTAGTATTAAATATTGGATTGAGATGAAATTAAGAGGTAACAATCCTTGTAATATATTGTCCATACATTAAGCACCATCCCCATAGCAATAAGACTACATTTGATGTTCCATGTATGTATGTTAATACTAACATTTGTCTGTTGCTTTTTTCCATAAAACTTTGAAATTGCCCTCCCTGAAACTCCATAGTATGTAGATGGAAAACCAGCACAGCCTGTTGTAGAACAAGAGGTATATTAACTGCATCCTTCCCTAACAATTCTGTGGTGTGGTGTGGTGTGATGTGATGTGATGGCTGGTTTGCATTTTATATTCATTTTCTCTTCAAAATGTTTGCATAGTTCCAGTGCTGACAAACAAAACAGAGGGTTTGAGAGGGAAATCTTTCGGTTTTTTACTTTTTATTTAAAAGTTTGTTACATGAAGCTGAGGTCAGTCAGGCTCAGAATACACACTGCTGATGTCAGACACAATTTCTCTACTCTTACTCTTAATATTTTTGGTACAAGTTGGGATGTGCTCCTGCAGTTGCCAAAAAGGAGCTGGAGTTGAGGAACTGAGCAATTCCAAAGAATCCTCTAGGCCTTGGAATAAGAACAGTGCTTATCTCATTGAATTTTTAATGTATCATCCTGTCACAGACAATGTTTTGAAACAATTTTGTTGGAATGGGGTTAGTGAATAGGAGCACACTGTATGTTGCTCTGTACTAAATATGGTTTGCATATTCCCATGCAGAGCTCTCCTATGAAAGCTCCATTCTGATACTGACACATTTGCCAGTGTGAGTTTATTCCAAAGCACATATTGGATGTACACCATTCCCCCTGTTAATGTCAGCTGGGGCTGCAGGTTCCTTACTTGTCCCAAAAAAAGCATTTCTGCCCTACAGCTTCACCCTAAGCATTGGCTTGGCCATCTTTTCATCTGGATTCAGTGTTGAAGAAATCCCTACAAGCCATTTCCAAAACTGTAGGCAAAAGTATCTCTGTGCTTTGCCTGGAAAAGTAACTTATTGGGCTCAAAACTCTCAGATTTATGGGAACATTTCAGCTGCCTTTGTAAAAGGAGCAAGGTAACCAAGGGGATACCACTTGAATGTGAGGAAAATTAGGTTCTGTAGTAGAACTGGCAATTATATTTAGCTGTAATTATTTTTAAAAAATACTTCACATGTACAGTTCTATCTATGCAAAGAGATTTTTGTCCTTACAAAAGTTAAATTTCTGTACCCTAACTTTGATGTTGATTACTTTACTGTTAGTAGTGATGGTGGGAAACTTGAGGAAATTTGAGGTGTACAAATAATTTTGGGTTAAATTTCAGTGAGATACAGTTGTGAGGCAGAAACAGAGAAAGTCTGGTGGAAAATAGAGGAGAAAAAATTATCTGAGAAGTAACTAAACACATTTAAAACAAGGTTGACCTTGAAAAGATCAAAACAATTAAATAGTAACAGGGTTCTGGAGGAAAGGGAGACAGCTAGAAAAAATTTTATGGCAATATTAACATGCATTTTAAAGTAATGCAGAGTGGGTGAAGGGGGGGGAGCAGATGAGGGAAGGCAAGGCTGTGTCTTAGCTGGGAAACTGCCAGCTGATGGATGGGTTTAAATGGAGTTATCTGCAAGCAGGAACGTGCAGGGAGTGGAGTCATTTTGAAGAATACTTTATTCTCAGCTTTAAGAACATTGTGTACCAGATTGCAGATGCTGTGAGCACTTTGGTTTTGTATTTACTTTATCTTTCCCTCTTTTAAAAACAGCAGAGCAAGGCAGTGGGGAAAGGCAGCAAGTACCAAACTCTGCCAGGAAAGCTGCCCCGAGCCCTGCAGAACGGAGAGCAGGGGATGTACCACCCCCCTGATGGATGTGGCACGGGGGACAACGATGACAGCAGCATCCCAAGCCTCAGTATGTACCTGTGCCTCCCCCAGAGGGAAAATCCAAAAATCCAAACTGGCTGAGGGGTTGGTACATCGTGGGATAGAGTCTGCTATGCCAGAGCAGTGTTCACATGGTTCACTTAGGGAATGTCCTACTGCTTTACTTCTTTTTTTTTTTTTTTTCCTTTTTAAATAAATACCAGAAATATTCCCACAGCTCATGGCAGAGTAAAGGATGAGTTTGATTTAGAGGGATTGTTTTTTTTTTCCCTGTTGCACCTGACAATACCATTTGAAACTTTACAGTACAACTATCAAAACCATGAACGTTTTGGGTAAAAACCCCTGTATCAGCACTGTTGGTCACTTAGCTCTGGGGGACCCACTAGTGAAATTTTAAAATTTAATTTACTACATGCAGAAAAACATCAGTGGATTTTGGAACTACAAATATATTTCCATTCCACAACCACAGCCCTGTGGAAGCCTGTATTAATTTCTTTTCAGTGGCACCTTAAGCACAGATTTATTGACAAAAAGGTGTTAAGAGTTAAAGGCACAAGGACCAGGCATTTTTTTAAGGACTGAAGAGTTTGGGAGCTCGAGCACAAGAGTATCCCTTGTGATCCTGAAGTCTTCCTGCACTCTAAAAGTTACAGTGAGTTTGTGGGTTTTTTGTTTGGCTGTAGGTTTATTTTCTTTGGTGGGGGTTGGTTTATTTTAAGGCCTCTGAGCCCTAAAGCTGCTAGCATACTGCAATTTCAAGGTTGCAATAGATTTTTTTTTTTTTGGTTGTTTAAGGATTTTGAAAGAGCTTTTCTGTGATGGCAACTTTGTAGGCAATGCATGAGCCATGCTGCAGGATTATCCAAGGGTGGGTGAGCTTGTAAAGGAAAATCTTCTTTTTCTACAAACAAGCAATGGCTTCTTAAACACTCTGAGTCCAGAGAATTTTTTCTACAGGTTGCTTTGTTTCTTGCAGTGCAGTGAGTTCATTCCACCTCCAATTCTGTACCTCGGAGCAATTTGATGTTATCTTAGACATTGCTTCATTTCAGATACTCTGCAGGCTTTGTAGAGCTCTGTAGTCTTTGCTTAAAGAGCTAAAACTTCCCAAGAATAGCCAGGAAAGCCCAAACAGATCCATTTCCCTCCCTACCTGTCTGAGATGATCTGTACAGAGTTCTTGGGGCTTGTGCACACCAGTGCACCTTCACTTCCACGTCGAGCATAACTGCTTCTTCTTCTTTTTGTTTCTGCTTGTAATGCTTAGCTTAACTACTTTGCCCTTCTGTAACTTTATTTTGCTGGTGTTTTGTATCCTTCTTGCTTCTCCATCTGGCTTTCTGCTTCTTGGGATGACTGAAGATCGCGGCAGGAGTGTCAGTGCACCCGTGCTAGGTACTGTATCCCAACAAGATGCAACTTTAACTCATTTTGCTGCTACTTTGGTTCTTTCCTCTCCCCCTCCCTCTCCCTACAAAATACTAATCCCAACTCCTTACATGCAGTACTGAAATGAAGTAATAGCTCCTGCTGTGTGGCATTCCCATGGGGTTTCTTTATATGACACTTACCCCTGGTTTTATTGTGCTTTAGCTGAATTTAGAAAAATTCCCACTGATTTTGATGGAGGAGTTAAGGTACTGAGAGCAGGCAAGAAAACCTTAAATGAATTCTAATAACATAGTTAAATAGAAAAGACTGAAATAACAAAATTATTTTACCCAATGTTCTATTACTTTCCTTTTCTTGTATAAAATATCCAGTTGTTTTTTTCACCTTCTGAGCATGTTGTTGTTTGGGTTTTTTTTAATACAAGAACAATTTTATAGGTATCTGTACTTTCATATCATGTCCTGCATTTAAACATCAGCCTCCCAGACAACTTCTTTATCAATAATTGGTGTAAAATGTTACTATAATACTGTTCTTAACCCAGGAGAAACAGAGAACATGGATGGCACAGTGGTCTCAGATGACCTTTCACCTCTCTCTTCGGGAATGGATTCAAGCCCACAATCTCCATGGTCTCCAGAAAACAGAAAGAGTCCAAAAGGGATCAAGAAAATCTGGGGAAAGTAAGGTCCTTTTTATTATTATTCACTATCAAAGCATTTCAGCTGAGAATGAAGCCAATTCCCAGACAAATCTACAATTATCTATAGCAAGAAAAAGCTAAAATTTGGGGAGAGAAAGCAGCTCTGGGATTGCATGGGTGTGTCCTTATGTACACAGGGGGGTGGAAAAATTGTTGAGAGTGTTCACAGTGTCATACTGGTGAAAGAAATAAGGCACTGCTGTCATCTTGATGCTATTAATTTAGCATGCCAGCAGTTTTATTAGCCACGGAAGATTAAATTGTAGCAAGTTGCTCATTACAAAAGACACCAGGTAAAAAATAAGGGAAAACAGAAGGAACAGAAAACAGAAAAAATTAATCTGCTCCAGCAACAGCATCCATTTCCAAGTCTGGATCAGTAATTGGATCAAAGTGTTACAGCTGCTCTGCAGAGCTCTTTTTTTCCCCTCCAGAGTTATGTCCAGACTGAATTTCCTAGAACTCCTTCAGCTGCCTGTGGAATTTGGCATTGGCAGTTCCCGGGAGAGCTGTTAGTTGTCACTGTAGTTTCCAGGCAGAACAAACATCCTCTGTCACCAGCTAACAGCCCTGTCGTGGCACTCTTGTCTTGCAAGAATTCGGAGGACTCAGTCAGGTAACTTCCCTGCAGACGACCTGGGGCTGGCAGAGTTCCGGAGGGGAGGTCTGCGGGCCACAGCTGGACCTCGCCTGTCCCGATCCAAGGACACCAAAGGCCAGAAGAGGTAAGGGCTCCTCCTCTCCCTGGCACAGCCTGCTCATGCTAAATGTGCCCAGTCCCTCTATCACTTTTTGTCTTCTTTTTTTATTTTTTTTTTTAGTCAGAGTCAGGAGTAAAAGTACAAGAGATGGAATTTCATGTTCAGACTCAGATGTTTATTAATTTTTATCTATGTTATAATGAGTGCTACGGCACTTTTAGTTAACAAGCTAAAGATGAAGAAATGGAGATCTATACCTCATGTTACAAGGGGTTTTAAGGCTTAATTGTTTAATTAAAAACTAACACTTAAATTATTTTTATTTTTGACTCACTGACCAAACACTCATGATCCGCAGTGCAGTATTTTCTATCCAATTAAACAAGATCCTACCTAGACCCATGAACAAGAAGGTGAAGAAGAAAAGACACCTCCCCCCTAAAACTTCCATATTGCCCCATACCTATTACTATATTCTAAAACTCCAAATTCCAAACCCTTCACCATGTGATATTACACACTTCTGTTCAAACTGCACACCAGTGATTCTATCACTCAACTCTGGAAGTCTTCTCCACAGCCCCAGGTTAAAAGCAGTGTTCTTTTGGGGGTCAGAGCCTGACAGCACAGAAAGTTCAAAATTCCCAATTTCGAGGGTTCCAACATCCCTCCCTCCTCTTGGGGAGTTTGCCCAAGCACTTTGGTCCACGTGGGAATTTCTCTGGTAGCAAAATCATCCTGAGAATCTCCCCTGCCTTTGCTCCTCCAGCTGCAAGGGTGGAGTGTCAAAAATTCCATCTTGTTAAATAACAAGGAGAATAATTACCTCCTCATCTGCATAACGATGAGGATTCAACAATTCCCTTTTCCCTCTTTTCAAACAGAAAATGGGAAATTTTTATCCGCCCTGCACCTGTTCACAGGTCCCAGTTCCCAGGACACTCCAGAACACAGCATACCAACATATTTGCTGCAGTGCTGCCTCTGGCACACCATGAGCTTTCCAATATGGACATTTGTTCTTTCCTTTAAGATTTTTCCCAATGTTTCTTGTGCTTTTCAGCGACCACAATGCCCCGTTTGCTCAGTGGAGCACTGAAAGAGTTTGTAACTGGCTGGAGGACTTTGGCCTGGGCCAGTACGTGATTTTTGCCCGGCAGTGGGTGACATCAGGCCACACGCTGTTAACTGCCACACCTCAGGACATGGAAAAGGTACTCACTGCTTCTCTCCACCTGCTGGCTCTGTCCATTCCAGCCTCTACCTTTCTGGAATCCACAGCATCAATTTTCATAGTTTCCTCACGTGAGGAAAGGAGCCAGAGGCAGGGCAAACTCTTTGTTGATTGTTTTTGTTGCAGGAAATGGGAATAAAGCACCCACTGCACAGGAAGAAATTGGTTTTGGCCATTAAAGCTATAAATGCAAAACAAGATGAGAAGTCTGCACAACTTGATCATATCTGGGTGACACGTAAGTGTTTGGATTCTCATGGAATTGTTTGGGAAGGAATTTCTCATGAAATTCAGCCTGATTCATGTTTATGCAGTTACCAAACATCTTTTAAAAAGCACTAAGTTTCACCAGAGAAGAATTGAGGATTTTTGTGGTGTTGTTGACATCCAAACATACAGCTTGTGGTGTGCTGTTCCATGGGGAACTCTGTCAGACAGCAGGGAATTCAATGGGTGGGCTCCATCTACCATCTAGTGTTGGATGTCAAATATCACAGGGCTGGTGTGGACAAAGCTGGTTGGTGGGAATTGCTTTTGGGCTGCTGGCAAGAGGCTGCCCTCAGGAAAGGGGAATAGGCAGAATGAGCCACCTGAACGAAAGCCAGGCCAGGCAAGAGGGGAGAAGGGCTTCATTCTCACTGGTCTGGATTTGGTTCCCCATTGCTCTCACATCTGCAGGGTGGCTTGATGACATTGGCTTACCTCAGTACAAAGACCAGTTTCATGAATCCAGAGTAGATGGGAGGATGTTGCAGTACTTAACTGTGGTAAGTACAGTCCTTTTTCCTCGGTTTTACCAATTTTAACTTCAGAATAAGCAAAAACTTTTAAATTTTTCCTTTGAATGTCAGCAGTTAAAGAATTTTGCAAGACAGAAACAGGGCCAGTAATAACTCTTTTGTGCTGCCCAGTGCATGGAATCTGTTCCTAAGGTCCATAAAATAAATCATATGTTAGGGCTAACTTCTGCAAAGTCCTTTCAATATCATGTAACACCCCATGATTGAAAGTAAAATGTGTAACCTCTGGAGCTCGTTGTTCTCCACACCAAGTTAGCAACAATATTCAGCAAAGTGACAGCAGAAAATCCAGATTTGTACAGCTCTGCCCATATCCACAGCACACCATGAGCCACACACAGCCCCACTGTGTTTTCTTCCCATTCTCCTGCCCAAGTCTGGATAATTAAGGCCTGGATTTGCCTTAACAGGCTACACCCCTGCTTTCATTTTTTAGCCAGGTCTTGCTATGGTGCAACTTTAAAAACAACCCCAACAAACCAACAACAGAACCCCCCCAAATCTCCACCCTAACAAAACCCAAGCCCTCTTTAAAGTACAAGCTTTCATCTTTCCTAAACCACGTCAGTGTAGTGTTATATAAAACTACACAGCAAATTTAAACTCCTTCCTCTTGGGAGAGTATCTGTTTTGGTGTGTGTTCTGTGCCACCTAAAAGGCTTTCTCCTTCACAGAATGACCTCCTCTTCCTGAAAGTCACCAGCCAGCTTCATCACCTGAGTATTAAATGTGCCATTCATGTGCTGCATGTCAATGGCTTCAACCCCCACTGTCTACGCAGGAGGCCAGTTGAGGAGGTAAAAGGATGTTGAAATAAATTAATTTAAGCAAGCACTGATTACCTGGTCCCAGCCAAAGGGGATAGAAAGCCAGCAGTGTACAGTGATAGAACAGAATCATTGCTTCTAGGGACTTGCACCTAAAGCAGCAGTTATGCCACTTATTAGTTGAATCACATGGATTTCTCTTCAGAATTTATTGGCATAGTGGAAAAAAATGTTAATTCATCTTCCAAGAGGATAATTTGGAATGATTTGTCTTTGCCTGACCTCATTTTTAAAATCTGTAAGGTTTTTGCCTTACCTGGTCAGCATAGTTTTGTCTTAGCATTAAACACTGTCAATAACCCAGCTGTCAGAATGTTCCCTTTTTATCCCTGTAATCTGTAATCTCTGCTGTTGCACTTCCTGATGCAACACATGGGGTTCCATCAGTACTAGATCAGGTCTGCCATCTCATCAGAGGCTGCTGGAAATGGGCCTTGAAGAGAAACAATCCCTGAGTCAGGGAAGAACAAGGAGGAAGAGGAGGGAGGCTGTTTTTATCTGAGCTGAGATACGAGCTGTGCACACTCAGTGCAGGCTGTGGTGTCATCACCTTTTGTGGTCCCTCCAACAGAACAACATCTCTGCTTCCGACGTGGTGCAGTGGTCCAACCACAGGGTGATGGAATGGCTCAGATCAGTGGATCTGGCAGAATATGCACCCAACCTTCGAGGCAGCGGAGTGCACGGGGGCCTGATTGTATGTATTTACCATTCCACCATTACAAACTGACAGGCTGTAACACAAACCATCTTTTGTCTGATGTTCATCAAACAGAAAGAAACAAACACATCTGCTATATGACAGCATGATCAGGCCTTCTAAGGAGCTTCTTTACCTGATTCATACATCTTCATTTTACAAAGAAAAGCTGAAATAAAAAAGGAACAGCTAAAACACTTTCTATAACTAAAGCTGAGCTGTGCACAAGTGTATGACAGCAGCACATAAAAGGAAACCTGAACTGTGCTGTGCAAAAGTTGCTTTTTGATAACTGTTCATTTGAGTGATTCACCAGAACTCTGAGACACACTAAATAACCACCCTGAAATCACTGAAGTCAGAAATGACATTTTTATAATTCAACATTCAGAACTGTTTGCAACTCAGTAATGTCAGGGCTCTGAAACAGCATTATTCTACTGTTGTAGAATTTTTGCAAAAAATGCAGTGGTAGAAATCATGCTAAGTTTGTACTCTGAGTAGAGGAGAAAATTCTCAAAGGAAACTTATTCAACCCAAACGTACAGTTTGATGATAAATCTAAACACATATTTGCCTGATCACGCTTGGCATTTTTTCTTGGCTCCTTTCAGGTATTTCCCATTCAAACTCAGTATCATTAGTGGGCTATAAAAGGTCTAATGTGAACAGGTACTTAGTGAGAAATCCTCTGCTAAGCACTGTAGTAGTTTAATATTGCAAATATTTATATAAAAATAAACATCCTGCCCTTTTCCCAGATTCTGGAACCTCGGTTCAATGGTGACACGCTGGCCATGCTCCTGAACATCCCACCCCAAAAGACCCTCCTGCGCCGCCACCTCACCACCAATTTCAACGTGTTAATTGGGCCAGAGGCACAACAGGAAAAGAGAGAGATCGTGGAGTCAGCAGCATACACACCTCTGACCACCACTGCCAAAGTTCGGGTAGGTACTGCTGCCAAACAGGAGAGAGGTCAGTGTCAGACTTCTCCACTCTGAATTACAGAGAAAATAATGGACAAACATGGGCAGGGAGAGGTGAATTCTAGGAGTGCTACATTTCCCTTAATTCTGGACCTTTTGCTATGTATCTGTTTCAATCAGGTCCTGAAAATCAGCATTCAATCTGTGCTGTCTCTTCTTAGATGGAACATCATGTAAATGCATTTAACATCCACTGTAACTTCGATTTGAGAACAAATGTAGTTAATTCAGAATCTACGTACTCGAATGATCAGGGTATAGCAGTAAATGAAAAAGGGGAGGATTCTGAATGTTTAATGAACAGCCTTACTTGTCTTACTCAAAACTGCTTGTGTTGACTCCTTATTTTAGCCAAAGAAACTTGGATTTTCGCATTTTGGAAACTTAAGGAAAAAGAAATTTGACGAATCAACAGACTACATTTGTCCTATGGATACAAGCCCAGTTGCAACAAATGGTACCTCGAAAAACTATGGTGGCTACAAAGGACTTAGTCCTTTCACTGACAGGGAACTGGATCAGGTGGGACAGACAGACTGATGCCATGCTCATCTCATCCTCTCCATGCATTCCAAAGCTTGCAAATAACCAAATGTTCCCCCATAACAAACTCTTTGCTACATCCGCATGAACTCACTGAGAAAAGTATTGGCTGTGGACACTGGAAAGAGTTCCAGACTAAAACAGTTGTTTTTTTTTTTATCAACATCCTCATAAACTCATCCATCCTCAAGCCCTTTTTCAGGACTATGAAACCTTTACACTCTGAAGATCGAGGTATTTTGTCAGTCAAGGGCATGGTCGCAGTAAACACAAGACTTTTGTACTTCTAGCTTTCATAATTTTAGTATGGCACACTATTTTTTTTGTTATCTTTATGGGTGGTTTTTAATGTAATAAATTCATTTGGACAAAGTTGTACAAAGCTATCAAGTTATATTAAAGTAAAACTGGACTGTATTTTTTAACAGACAGTAATCAGAGAATCCAACTGAATTTTTCTTTCATGGTGTACAGTGGGGAGTAGTTCTGTTTAGATAATATATGTGGAGACAATGCATCAGCAATGAACAAATTATTAATAAACCAGTAGTTAACTCACTTTTGTAATGTAGTGGTGAACTTGTGAATGAAACTGTCCAGACAGCATACAGAGAAATGATGAAGACTAGAAACCATCAAATTTTATTTCAACTTTGCTGCTGTGTAAAGGGATGTAAACCCTGAAAAATGGAGCACTCCTGGAGCCTTGTGTGAACTTTGGCAACACACAAGAGCCACACAGAGGCAGCTCGAGTAAACTGGCTGACATAAAAACAGAGAATGGTCACAACACTGAAAAGACTAACTGTGAAGGTAATTTTTTCATTTGCATGGTTAAGTGCATCTAACATCTCATTTGTGTTCATTGGCTCGCCGTGGTCCTTTCCAGTGTACTGCTGCTAAGCGGGGGAACACCAAACCCTGACTGTGAGCGTGGATGTCCACTTGCTCAGCTGAGAGTTGTGAGGGAATGCATTAACTTTGAGCCAAGAACTTGCACTGTGCAGTTGTTCAAGCATGACAGAAAGACTGGATTTTTCTCCAGGAGCATGGTCTGTCTATTAAGCACGACTTCTGAGCATGTGGCCCACGCAGGAAATCACAATGCCCTAGAGCTGGTGACATTTCTATGTAAAAAGAGGTAGGACTGCATCAAAGAAATCTTGCCTGTGAAAGAAGCCTACCAGAAATATAAGCAGTGTTAAACCATTTGGAAAATATTACTTTTCATTGATAATATCAGTTAAGCTTTTTTTCTGTGAATTAGAGGCCAAGTTTCATGGAATCAATCTCTCTTAATCAGGATCCATTCTTCCTATCATCAAATGCATTTTCACATACCTTGTAGCATGGAGGCATTTTTGTTAAGGAGCTTTTGAACTTACCCCAACTTCATTTGTCCAGGCACAGATCCCTCCCAAAGCTGCATGTAGAGTGAATAAAATTGCACATGCTGTCTGATTTGAACTAGTTGCTGACTGCTTTTACAGATGGAGCACTCAGAAGGCACAGTAATGCAAATAGGGGCTCTTTCCCAAGGCATAACCCACCTCACGGTACGTACTCATTCCTCTCTTGTTCCCAAGTCACAAATGTGTTCTGCTAACACTCACTGAAAGTTGGTCATTGCTCCAGGTAATGAAGAGTAAGTGGGCCTCTGTTCTTATTAAATATCTCTTTAGAGCATGGGGAACACTGAGTCCAAAAAACCCCCTGCTTTTAAAATGCTGTAGAAATTAAGCTTCACTTAGGCCTCTCTAAGTTTTTGTGAACTCTGCTGTCTCTTTGACAAAATGACAGATGTTCACCCCCTTAAATGAAAACACTTCCTCAAAGATTTTTTAGGTAACCACGGCTTCAGTCACAGCAGCCAGGAATGAGGTACAGACTTTTGAAAATGCACGAGCTAAAACTCTGTGCAAAACAAAAACACCTCACTTTTGCACCCTCACTCCACAGGAGCTAATTTATTAAAAAATAAAGTGACTGGAAGACATAATGAAGAATTATGAAATATAGCTGAGTTGCATGCTAGACACAAAATCTCTAAGAATTTCCTCAAGCAAAAAAGTTTATTGAAAGCTGTATTGAAGAAATTCCCTTCGATTGTGTGTGGGTGTGTGGCTCTCACCTTGTGAGCTGAGCTCACTGCAGCTGGGTGTGTGGGAGCTCAAGCCTCTCACCACACACCCTCAGCCCTTCCCATCCTTCTCTTTCAGACGCTGCTGAGCCAGGATGAAATGCTCAACGACAGCAGGTTTTTAACACCGACCTTTGAAGACTGGAGATGATGCTCCAGCATGACCAAGAACCACTTGTACCTCATGCCTGCAGGAGGAGCCAGGAGCAGCTGGGAGCCCTGGAGCAGGAAAGTTTTACCTCTTCTCTGCCTCTGCCACCTCCCATGTAGCATTTCCTGTTGTCAGTGTAGCCACACCTTACAGGTAACTCTCCTCTGTGATGTTTCCCCACAACATGAAGTAGGAAACAGGTGTTGGGAGAGGAGTGGGACTCGTGTCCAGAGTCTGGAAAGCCAAGACTGGCAAAGTTTTGTCCTTTTATTCAGCTGCCTGTTAGATGCTATGTTGATGTACTGTTACATGAAAGACCTTTTGTAATTTGTTATTTTTATAATTAACTTGCAGTGCAGGAATCATTACTATGTAACTGTACCACGGGGGCTAACCAGAGCTACCTGGAATTCAGCTGGGTGCTGGTGAGAGCAACAATGGCTCACTCACCACTCCTGAGCTCTTGATAGATTGGTCCCCAGCAAGGATTTCAATCTCTCCTCCCTTTCACTGGCACCTGTCCTGCTCCCTTTTTATCCAAGTCAGTGCTGTAGGACAGGAAGAATGGAACAGAAAACTGTCCATCAAGCCCTTGCTTTTATTAGCTGCCATGTTCACAAATCTTTACCTAAGGCAAAAACAACTGCAGCAGGAAATTGTAACTCTGAGACTACCAGGAAAGTACCAGCACAAAACAAAAGATTTATTTATTTAAAACACCAAAGTAAATCCGTTGCTGTTGTACTGGGCTAGACAGGACTGCATCAGAGGGAAATATGGCCTCTCACTTTCTGAGGAGCTGGGGGTGAAGCTGTCACCTTTACAGCAGCAATTACTTGTGACATCTGTTTACATGTACATCTCCCATATTAATGAGGTATTAACATAGCTTGGGATAGCATTCTTTTGGTAAACAGAGAAATGTCAGGTGCAAGAAGACAAACACATTGTCCACAGTGGTAAAATCAAGGCAAATTCTTTTCAATCACTGCAAACTGCAAAAAAGGGGAATTCAGAAGAATGAGAAATAAGTCTAGGCATCAGCAAACTACTGCTGTATAATGTTTAATAAAAGGTATTAAATGTACCAGCCTGGCAATGCAGTCAGTGCTAGTGACCAGCTCAGGTACCACAGGCATTTGAAATCCTTTGTCAGGTCAATTAGCCAACAGATTTAGTACAGCACTGCAAATGGGACTGGCTGCTCCAGCAGCCCTGGGATATGCCAAACACACTATTTCCTATTTCTTTCAATGCTGTATTTACAACTCAGTGTGTTGCTGTGCTAACTTGGCTGTGAATAGTCAATCCACAAAACAACTGATTCTTCTTTTAAATATATGTAGTAAGAAATACTAATTAGCATAACACTGGTATAAATGATTATTTTTTGACTGTTATAAATAAATTCTGAATGTTCCCCTCTCTCTTGCTGACTGTGGAATGATTTAACACATGATGATCTCTCACCTTAATTTTTTCCCCTCAGAATTAACGTTTTATACTAATTTCAGAGGTCAGACTAAGTAACTCACACACAATTCAAGATGATTTCTCAACGTCTTAGTGTTAAAACAGACAAGGTTATTCTGAAGTTATAGACCACAGAAATTACATCAGGGGTTAAAAAACACACACACAAAAACGCTGCACAGTTGCACATCAACTGTTCCTGTAGAAAAATATGCAGCACTTCCAGAAAAGGTATCAGGTGACATCAATGTTAATAAGCAAATGTACTGCTCTTGGGATAGCCAAGCTTGTCCAGGTTGGGCTGACAGGCAAACTGAATCATTGGTGGTGGCCCACACATGAGAATGAGGGTGTCACTGCCAGGGGGAGGCAGGTGGGCTTTCAGCATGTCTGCAGTGACAAAGCCAGAGCTGTACTTCCAGTCTGAAACAAAGAAATTAATTCAATTACTCTGAATCTCTTTAAAAAGGCTGAAGCCTTTTTAAACCTCATTAAGTAGCTGAAGAATCAAGTTATGGCACCATCACTGCAAAGCAGGAGAGGATGAAATTTCTCACTCAGCTCAAACCTAGTGATCTCCTTCCACAGGGACAACAAGCGTGTAGATAACAAGGACCTGGTTAATAAACCATGGAGGTCTTAAAACAATAAATTATAAAAGAAATGAGCAGGTAGGAATAAAAAGGAAGAATGAATCAGCTTTTCCAGTGAAGAGGGGTCACCCAGTGGCAAGGAGGGGTACTGACACCTGTACGTTTTTTTTCCTTGAGATGGAGTGGTGAGATGACAAACTTTGGTGATAACAAAAGCTCTGCCATGCAGTTTAGTGATAAGAGAAAACAAATTAAAATAGGAAAGAAATGCTGAACTATTTCAAGCAGCAGTATTACTGAATGCATCTGCCATTTGAAGTGAGCCAAGTAGGAAAATGATGCCTTAATCCATACACATGGCAGCTCTGTTTCACCAGAATCTGATCTGGAGCTGCTGCACAACAAAGATGTGCACATAATACTTGCAGGTATTAATTTAATGCCAACGACATGCTAACATAATCTGATTTGGGAGCTAGCCCAAAACAGAGCTGAACTTTGAATGAAAATTCCTAAAAACTGAAATACATGAAAAGATGCAGAGTAACAATCTGACCCAAATGAAGTTAATTATGAGCTCCTACTTTTTAAGGCCCACCTGACTGAGATGCCTTTTTAAAACAGAGTGTGGGGTAAGGTTTGTTTCTGAGGAGTTTCAAAGTGTAAGACAAGAATACTTGACATTACTCTGATGTCCCCTGGAGCAAGAGTGAAGCTCTGACTGTTGCACAGAGATGAGCAAAGGCATTCCCATGTGTCCCTACCTTTTGGAGGTCTGTCCAGTGTGTACCACAGCACAAACTGCTCAGGATGTCTCTTGGCAATGTCTTCTAGCTCAGCTCTCAGCAATATATCATTTTCTGTCTGCAAAATGAGAGTGCTGCTCAGCTCCAAACCATCCCAGGAGCCCTCTGATGGGAGCTCATCTGCCATTCACAACAAATGCAATGATAACCATTATGCAAATCAAGAAATCAATTTGATATTTTGCCCCCTCCATGATGGCTATTACCATTACAGGCTTCTGTAAATTGAGATTATGTACAACAAACTGTGAGACTCAGCAGCCACCTAAACACAGTCCTAAAGATGGCAATTAGAACAACTTTTTAATCCAGGCTAAAATCCCAATGAGCTGGTTTTGTCCCTGGCCCTGGCAAATGTCCCTGGATCAGCATGGTGAAGGTTAACTGTACAAAGAGATTAGTGGAAACAAATCCTGTTTCCTTGAAATCAGTGAAGGACGAAGATGAGCACAGGGATCAGCATCTGGTTATTTATTCCCTAATGCAGGAATTCAGTGAAACTATGAGGAGACACCTAAGTGTCAAAGAGTATGAAACGTGCCATCAGTTTAAAAAGCTCAGAGGCCAGCAAAAACAAGTGGGCTATTAAAGAAGAACGAACAGAAAGGTCAGCATACTCACTTGATTAGCAAAAAGGAGGTAACATTTTGTGGCGTCCTTAGGATCATTTGTGATCTGACGGATCAGCTGCAACATAGGAGTTATTCCTGTCAAAAACCACAATGGTTATAAAGTGGGTATTTCTTTCCAAGTTTCAGTATTAATGCTGCCACTCTTCAGTCTTCAATGGCATCTCAGTTTATACATGGCTACACACCTCTGGATTTCTAATCCACATGGACTGCAGAGATTGGGGGCTTTTATTATGAAGAACAGTTCCAAATCTAACTGACAATTCTTGTGTGCAGGGCTTTTGTCTTCAGAATTCTCTATCACATAATTTCACCTTCAAGACATTCTCTTAAAATACTTTTTGTCACTGATGAAATGAGTTCTCTGAGGCCACAAGGCAAATTAGCATTCAAACCCTCAGGCTGCTACTCCCCAGGACTGAGCTCAAACCACGGGAATGCCTCAGTGTTGCCACCATGAAAAAAAAATTAAGGAAAAGAATGCAAGTGTAAGTACTCTGCTACTAAAGTACAGTGGTAATGCTCACATAAATCCATAAAGACATTTTCACTCTCTAGACACTCCATATGATGGGATTAGTTTTACCTGTTCCTCCAGCTATCATCCCAAGATGCTTTGCAAACTTCTTCTCTGCTTCAGACTTCTTATTAGGCTTGATAAGAAAGGTACCTAGAAGAAATATTCCAAATCTATAGGTACATTAGCTTCCAAACAAACATGGATGCAAATTCCATGGGAATACATTACTAGAGATGATCAATTAATAAAGACAAATCTTCTGGAAACCCCTCCCTTCTGCTCAGATAGATTCATCAGGAGATTTCTGATCACAGGAGGTCAGCATCCAGAGAAATGCTGAGCGCTCTGAGGTGAGACTTCAGTGCACAACTCCTCTCAGCTGAGAGCAGTGCAAAATCTTTCACTTGTATCCTACAAGAGGATTACTTCTCTGAGCTTATTTCCTCACAGTCAACTCAGACCTGGATTGATTATGAAATGGAGCTGGCTCTCAGTCAGTTGGTAATTCAATAACAGCACTGAGATTCTCAGAGGGCATTTTAAGCTACCATCTCCCTTGCTTAGAAGCATCTGGAGCATCTCCCTCTATATGTATAGCAGAGGTATTTTGCTTCCAGTGCAGACTTCTTAGTCATATAATGCAATAGCAATTTTTCCAGATTTATAGTCCCAAGAGTGAGACACTCATCAGTTATTCCCTACACAAAGTACTCTTTCCCATCATATCAACTCTGACAGGCTCATGGTCAAGCCTAGAAAAGATGGTTTTTCCTCTTGTCCATTTAAAAAAAAAGGATTCTCTACAGTTGTCAACTTTTATAAAGCATGTCTGAAAATAACCAACACCTCCCTTTTGCTCTCCCACCTCTGTGTCACAGTACCTGTCCCCTTATAGACCAGCAGTCCATTTGGCCCTCTGAAATCAATGGTATCCCCAATCTTCATGTTATCTAGATACTGGGACATCTTCCCACCTTCTGGAAACTTGGGGTTCACATTTTTGTGGTAGACCTGTGAGAACAATCATTTGCCCATTATCAACCACTAACTTTCCTGCAGCCAGTATCACAAACTGTAGAACACAGTCCTGCAGGACTGACATTCAGCTCCTGAGAAAGAAATCGAGGCAATTCTTTGCTCTCAGTCATCTCTTGATTTTTGCAACAGGAAGCAGCCAAAATAAGTGAAATGTGCTGTTGGGCACATGTCCCTCTGCTGCCTGAACCAGCCAGGATAACAGCGATGGGTGGAAGGCAGATTATGTGTGCTGCCCTCATTTCACTATTGCCTTATGTCACCCCATTTTTGTAGCTGCTCCTTCTGAAAACAGCACTGCTGCATCTTTTCCTTCTAAAACTTTCCCACTCAGCCACACAGCTTTTTCAGCTTTCAAAACACGTAAGAAGGATTAAGCAGTTCATAATCATTCACCACCCTTGCAACACAAAGAACAGAGCATGCAAAAAAAAAAAAAAGTCTGGGTTTTTGCCTAAGGACAAACTTTATCAGAGAAAAGGATTAGGAGATCCAGAATTCCTAGGATCAGATAATCTTGCATCCTCTAGCTTAAAGGATTTCCCTTGTTTGACTTGTTTTCTGCTTAGAGCTGTTTGCAGTGAGCATTAGCAGCAGCACAGGCATCTAGAGGGAGAGAGATCAGCATCCATGCACTGCCAAACAAAAGATATTAGGGAAATTCCTAAAGTATTGCCAGGGAAGTGGTTCTCTCCTCCCTCTACTCCTCCTCTGCCATCCCTCAGTGCCACACAGCAGATGCACAGGATACAACTTACTATTCAAGGGCAATGTGAAATGAGTTGTTTGCCAATGCAGTCACCCTATTTGAAAAAGATGAGATCCAATGAAAATGAAATTTGATGAAATTTGAAAGATGCTGAAATTTGATGACTAAATCAAAGCAAACCATCTCACTAAAATGAAGTACTTGCCCTCCTTCCAGTTAGCAACTTATTTTTTAAAGGAAGACAAAATTTACCTTTATAATTAAATCAACATAACCTTTTGTCTCATCACTGGAAACGGGGGTATAGGCTCGAATCACCAGACTCCCATCAATTTTTGCAGAAAGGTAAACATGCTGGCCTGGGGAGAAAAAGAATTACAATCTGATGTTGTTTTTCATCCCTGGAGGACAAGAGGGAAAGGCAGGCACTGTAGCCTGCTATGCATGCAATGACAGAAAAAACCTTTGCCATATAAATGCTCTATGAAACATTCCCTTTCTTCTCTTTTTTCAGCACAGAGCAGGAATCCCCCAGGAAGTAATACAGTTTCAGGATCTTATTCCTAAATTCTTAAGAATGAATCTGGATAAACACAAGCATTGCAGAGCACATCTCAGCTGGTTTACCATTTGTCTAGTTAATGCCATTACTCTTTCCCACACAAGCCAGAAGAGAGTTTGGAGAGAGACAAGCAGCATGCAAGGACATGCTCACAGCATGCAATGGGGTGTCCCTGACACCTGCCATACAGCACAGGGAGCTGCCAAAAAGGGCAGAACAAACAGAGCCACATCTGCAGATCAGAGACAGAGGCTTTCCCCTACACAGATTATCACTGATTCAAGGTCCAAGGTTCAGTGCTATCAGTGTTCCAGGGTACAGGAAAGAAGGCCAATCCCAGGCTGAAATTCATGCTACAGAACTCCAGAAAAAGTTGCAAGGAAATGTGTGCAACTCAAAGGTAAGTGCATGCACAGAAAAGGCTCTGAATATTTCAGCACCTTCCTAGGCAGCAGAGTTGTCCCCTTTCTCCTTTACAAGTGTGACTGTATTTACCAAAACCATGAGGGCAATTGCCAAGAGACTGAGCAGACCAGATGGAAGTAGAATGCAAATAAGAAATATGAAAAAGCTTTGACAGACATCACTCTTGCTTACATCCTGACTGGTGACGAATTCCATCAGGCTCAGTTCAGATTCACTGCTCCATTCCTAACCCACACCACGCAGCTGGACAAAGCACTCACAAAAAGTCAGAAATACAACCCTCTGGGAAACCTGACATTTCTCTCTGAGACAGCAGCATTCAGATGCAGCTTTCAACTCCTTGCTTTGCTGAGCCTTAAATTCGCAGTCAGAAGTCCAAGAAATGTGAGAAACCAGAAATATAAGTACTTAAGTGTTTATAGTACTTACCTACAGGTAATCCTAATATATGATTCGTTGAGGGTAGCCCAAATCTGAATTTCTTAGTATCATGACTGATTTCCTAAAAATCCAAAGTCAGAACGAGGTCAGCATCACCACTACTTTGAATTTCAAACTCTACTCAACACAATATGCTTTAGCAAGCCTGCTCTTTGTTAGCATGCAAGCCAAATGCTGGGAAAGGACACAGAAATGGCTTTGAAAAATAAAGTGGAACAACCAGGAGTTTCAGAAGCAGTTTTCTCCCCTTTACTTCCACAAGGAGTGACCTGTGCCTGCCTGCACAATCCCTACGGCATCTTTAAATAGATAAAATAAGAAAACCCTGTGCCCAGGTCCAGGGAGCAATTCCATGCTCGTGGCCAAAGATCAGGGAACACAGGGCGTGCAGAAAGAAGCTCAGGGCTTGCTTCTCACCCAGAGCGCACCCAGGGCAGGAACCGAGGGAGGAACACGGCCAGCAGCACTTAAACATGCAAAGCATCGGGAAACAGCAGCTCGCAGCGTGGCACAAACGCTGTTACACACCCTGCTCTACCCCGGGAGCATCACAGGCTGGCTGCGGGGGCCACAGCCATCCTTGGAGGGCTCTGGGGTTTCGATCCCGCGGCCAAGAGCCCCTGAGGGCGACCCGCGACGCCCTAAGTCCCCAGAGCCCCGGGCACCTCCTTGTCCAGCAGCCGCAGCGGGTACTTGGCCAGCGGGTCCTGCAGGGTGACCGGGCCGCTCGGCCTCCGCGCCGGCCCTCGCAGCAGCAGCAGCAGCAGGGCGGACGCCGCCACCACGGCCACGGCGATGGCCACAGGCGCTCCCTGTGAGGAGGAGAAGAGCAGGCGGTGAAGGCACGGCGGCCGTGAGGGGGCACGGCCCGGATCAGCCCTAGCCCAGGCCCCAGCCCCAGCCGCAGCGCCTCACCCCAAGCGCCTCCATGGCGGCCTCTCGCCCGTAACTCCCGCCTCACGCTTCTTCCTCGGGATCCTCCTCTCGGCTCCTCAGCCTGGCTCCTCCTCTGGGATCCTCCTCCCCGTTCCTCCTCGGGATACTCCTCAGGACCCTCCTCGTTTCTCCTCCCGGTTCCGCCTGGGCCCGGGCGCCTCCCGTGAGCCCCACTCCGGCCTCAGCCCGGGCAGGTCAGGCTGCCCTGGGAGCCAAATTCTTGATTTCACAGGATCGATGTGTTGAGAAAAACCTGTGAGATCACCGAGGCCAGCCTATGGCCGGACAGCACCGTGTCACCAGCCCTGAGTGGCGCTGAATGCCGTGTCCAGCCTTTCCTGAGCACCTCCGGGACAGTGACCCCGCCGCTCCCCTGCGCAGCCCGTGCCGTGTGAGTGTGCTAACTGCACCACTTAATTGGTGGCTTGTCTTTATTTTCTTCTGTCTTCACTCAGAGTCTGGATTAAAAACATGAAGGAGACAAATTTTGTCTTAAATCTTACTTAAAGTGCAGAGAGCTCCGCAACGCTTTTAGCTAAAAGCGAGCAAAATGGGGGCCCTGAATCCAGCTAGTTAAAAGGTTTTTTAAAGCTAAACAGTCCAGTAAAGAACTAACACCTGTGTTATTTATACTTTTGACCCAATAACCAAACTCTGACCCACAGTGCAGCATGAACTGTCCAACCAGAAACTACTACCTGAAACTATGAAGAAGAAAGAAGACGACAGAAAGAGATAACACCTAAAATCCTCCATCTTGTCCCATAGCTATTACTATATTATAAAACCTCAAATTCCAAACCCTTTACCATGTGAAATCACACACTTCTATTTAACTACACACCTATGATTTTAACTCCATCACTCAAATTTGGAAGCTTCTCCAAGGCCTCAGGTCAAAAGCAATGTTGTGCAGGGGGTCAGTGTCAGAAAGTACAGAAAGCTCAAAACTCCTGGGGTTCAGGGTTCCAACATTGCCAGGCTTAGCAATTCTTGCTGCCAAGAAAAAGAGAAGGACGGGCAACAAAGTCGAACTGATCATTTCAGATGAAGAAACAGCAGTATTTCTGTGCACCCAAGGTATGGCAATAAATGGACTCCTAAATGAGAAATAAATCTGTCCTCGTGCCCCTTCTTGAAAAGGGAAACAAGGGGAAAAAAGGGAGGGTAAAAGAAAACAGAGGATGTAATGAGAATGGGGTTGTCGTGTGCTTTTGGGCAGACCCGCAGTGGGAGGAGAGTCAGGAGAGGCACAGAATGCATTATCTCCACAGGCAGAGGAGCACAGAGAGAGCAGGACACCATTGCAGAGCCAACCAGGACAACCTACGGTCACAGATCCTAACCTAAAAACTAAATCAGAATCCTATTACATGAACCCCGTTGAAAATAATTTTTTAATTTTTTTTTTTATCAATATTTCATTTGCATCAGAAAACAGTTCACATTGTTGCTAAAAGGTACTGGCACCTTACAAGAGATTAAAAAGATGTGACAAACAAAAGCAAAACTAAGGTCCTTGTAAAATCATACTAGGAGAAACACAAAAGGCCAACATCAAGCAGCCAAGCAAAAAGTTAGTGCTATAACAATCAAGTCCAAACCAGACATTATTTAAAGACAGAATTTAAGACAGGAATTTTCATAAGAGAAAACAATTTATCAGTATATAACCATTGCATTCAATATCATCACAGCTGATATCACCTGTAGTTCTCCCCATACACTTTTTGCTTTTCCACTTGAAATCCTTGTCTTAAATTAATGAACAAGTAAAAGTCACTGTGCTCCTATTCAGCAAAACAGAATAGCAGCCAGGAGATAATACACATCTGCTCCCAGCATGAACTGATACAATCAGCTAATGGCAACTTCCACCATAATCAAACATTAACAGGCTTCTATAATGAAAATTTTACAAAGGATATTTTCCCTCCATTTCTCTCTGAAGATCTCTTCAGAGAGTTTAGCAAAGATAGAACATCAATAATGCAACACAGCTGTTAATCTGAGTCACTGAATCTCATAATCCTTCCACTGTTAAGTATTTTCATAGCTTCAAGAAAAACTCATGCTCAATATTATGTGGGCTTTTGCCTCAAACTTTACAGTGAAGAGAAGAAAGTGGTGAAATGTGTTTACCTTATCCATTGGAGAATAAATTCAGTGAGATTACTGTTTCCTTAGCTACAGAATAAAATTAAAGGTTTAAAAAAACCCCAAAGATCCAAAGTTCAAAACTAATATAATAAAAAAAGAGGGTTACTGGCATCAAATGCTTGTATGGGAAAAACTCCCTAAATATTTTGCCATTAATATCAACAAAAACTAAGTGAGTTATTTTACCTTCTAGTTATCTGGACCATTGATTCAAAGGAGGATTATGCTTGTGCTACCTGTTGTACTATCCTATTTATCTAGTTTTAAACACTAAAGCTGAGGACAGAAGGGTCTGCAAAGCCAATTGGAGCCTGTCACCACAGATTTCTGTATAAACAGCCTTTTGGACATTAAGCAAATGTTCATTTGTACAAGTTAATGCCTAGATTAATTAGGATAGCTATCAGTTCTTGCATTGTCCCTTGGCCTGTAACACCTGTCTTTTCAAACACTTTTGTTCAAACACCACACAATTAGTGAAACCAGAAACTGTAGTAAAAATACCCTGCAGTATTTTTATACTCTCCAGCACTACATTCAAGGACATGCTTGGCTCATGTGGCTTATTTCCCTCTTTTGATGGATTAACAGAGTGTCAGAAGCCTGCAGGTAACTTGGGACTGCTCCAACATGTGTAAAGCCAAAGTCTCCTTTCAGGTAAATCAGCAGTGAGTTCCCCAGGGTAAGTATCAGCTACCCTGGAATCTGTTCATCAGTCAAAACCTGCATGCTCCCACCAAATTTTGTTTTCAATGACATTTGTGCTTTGGGAGTGTTTTACAGCGGGATCCATCAGAACTGTTCTTTGGACACTCACACAATGAAAATGAGGAGATCTGAAAAAAAAGAAGAAAAACAAAACAGGGTAAAATTGATTACAAAGATCATCAATAAAGACAGGCTGTAAATTTGTCTGTTCATGCTCCTCTACTTCCTCCCAACCCTGAGAAAAGAAGCTGCAAAGCCACAGCAAGGAAAACATTCACCCACACAAGAAATGCAGTAGAGTGGAATAATGATAATAATACAATTGGGAGAAATCAGATTTTCAGAAGTTACTGCTGATTTAAGTTTTTTTCTTTTCTGGGAGTTCAGCTAGGGATATTTTAAACAGCCAAGATCTCAGGAGTGCTGGACACCCAAATATAAAAATGGCACCCTGGAAAGACCTTGAATTAATCATCTAACAATAGCAAAATGCCTAATTCAATTGTTTTGGGTTTTCATACATACCACTACTATTAATATTATTCTTGATCCAGTCAATAAAAAAAAAAACATTGGTGTATACTCCTGGATAGTTCTTTCTTCCACATCCCAAGCCCCAGTAATTCCATGGAGGATGTAAAAACCTGAGTTGTCTTCTGAAGGACAAACTAATGGGCCTCCAGAATCACCCTGCACAAGGACAAAGATGAGCCAACATCACTCCTGCTGTTTTTAAAATCTCAGTTCAGCAAGGAGAGGTCCCAGCTGCTCACGTGCTTGGAGTTTTTCATTTTTAAAAGACAAGGGAAGACACAACCTTTGTTCAAGTGAAGTAACTATTTTTGCAATATGTTAATTAAAATTTGACTGCTAAGGAGTCTTTCACTGTAAATCACCACAGCTTGTTTGCAAGAAAACAGCTTTGGGAGGTTTACACTTCCCTTTCTAGAACCCATCTGGCCATATCCCAAGGGTGATGTAACTTACTGTGCATGAGTCCTTGCCTTCCTCCAGAGGGAATCCTGCACAGATCATCCCCTGGGTCACTTTCCTGGGAAGGTTTATGTAATAGCTCTGACATATGTCAGGTGCCAGGACAGGGACTTCCAGCTGCTGCAGTTTTTTACCCTTTTCTCTGTCTTGAATTAAAACACATCATCCAGTAGAGGCATGAATTAGTGGTTCCAGAAGGAAACTTTACTCCTCTCCTTTTCGAATCCTTTTCAATCTAAATTATCCAATTTCTCTCCTTCCACCCATGTCCCTTCCTGTCTAGCTGAGCTTACACAAATGAAAACTTTTTAACATATCTGTTCTCCAAAAACTAATACATAGACAGAAAGACTGTTCCAGCCCAGAATGTAGTATTCAAAACACAGCCACAACATGCCCAAGCAGCAAAGACTGCATACCTGCTTCAGATGCACCGCACCCTGTGACCACACACATCCTGGAGGGCTGCAGCACCTCCTGCTCGGCAGGGAGGCACACTGGCAGCACGGAGGGGCTGAATTCCAGAGGCTCAGCCAGCTGCAGCAGGGCAATGTCAGAGTCCAGAGTGGTCTCATTAAAACTTGGGTGTATCAAATGCTGCTTGACTGTCCTTTTCTAGGAAAGGAAAGACATCGACATTTTTTGAAAGGCTTGGGAATCCGAGGCTTTAAGTAACTTTGGTTTTATGAATTTCCAAGATGCTTTAAGAAGAGAACACTTTTAAAAGCAGCTCCAGAAACAGCCAGCTTTCTGATATTAATAAGTCAAGATTATGCATCTGTGACATGGAAGACGGAACAGAAAACTCCAGCAAGGGTATGAAGAGAGTCTTGGAAAAACGTTTATCCCACATGAGCAAAGTGGCAACTTGTGCCCTAATTCTTTCTGTCTTGGTGACAGTCAGCAGCGAGTACAGAGACAATACACCTCTCACTCCCACATCCTCCAGGATACTGAGCTTTACAGCTCAGTGGAGGCACAGATCTGTGTTGACAGTCACACAAAAGCTGTTGTGTAAATGCAGATTAGGATCAGCATGCAGGATTGCTGCATCATGGACAATTTGGGAATCACATTTACATTAAAAACTATTTTGCAAGATTGATTTGTATTTCATTACTTTGCAAGATTGATTTGTATTTCATTACTAAGCAGAACACACAGTACCTGTCTGTACTCTTGCTCTGTAAGATCATGAAGTCCTGTTACCACCATCCATAAATCTCTGTATGCTTCCCTAAGGAAAAAAAAATGTTCATTGTCAGGCTGATGAAACGTGTGAATCTCAAAACCTGCTATGTTCCTAGCACATGTGTGTGCAGCAGAAGAGTCCAGAGCCAGTGTAAGCTGTAATAGGTGTAGGCAGCCCTGTGCCACCCTGTCTGGAAGCAGCAGGCTGCAGGGACACACATTCCCAGGGAAGGGCTCATCCCAGTGCACTCACCTGGAATGAAGGCAGTGGGCAGCTGCGACAACCCGTTCTTGGGCAAGGACTGCTCCTCCACAGATGTGCTCATCTGCAATTTGTACACTGGCCTGCCAAGGCCACGAGTAGGGCACAGCTTCTTCACCTCCAGTTATCCTACTGAAGAGGAACCTGGGCTGATTTGAAGGCGTTCAAACATCCTCTGAAACACAAAGCACCGACGTTCCAAGAAGCCTTTAGAGGTTAAGACTGGGAGAAGTAAAGAACATTCCGGTTAAGGGCAGCCCCACAGCTTCTAAAGCTCCACCTCTCCCTTTTTTGCTAAATCTTCCAAATTCCCTCATTAAAAAGGATCCAAATATTTAGACCACCATGAGGAGATGATCGTAGCAAAAACAGAGCTTCACCAAGATGAAAGCTACCACTTCAAAAGTTTTAGCTTCAAACCTACAATGAACAGGGACTCATCCCATTTACCATAGAGTACTAGAGGGAAAAGGGCAGCTCTAAAATGGTGGTTATTTTCAATTACTTTGTAGCCTTTGCAATTGTTTTCATCAAAGCAAGTAGGTATGAACTGACATACAAGCAGAAATGTTATTGAATTGCTGTACATGACTTAGCAAGATGAAGGAAATGAGAAAAATTAGGCTCTACTAAAGCCAGTGCATGTAAATGTCACTGTGCATATTTTTATTTCCTCAAAATGTATTACTAAAAAAACTGGGTCAACTGCAACCATTAGGTATTTTGAGAATTTATAGTCCAAAAGGTATTCTCTATTCCCATGAAAGAAGCATAACTGAGGTTGTCTTACCTGTTGTAACATTTATTTCTTCTTCAGTAACATTCATATTTTCAAAATCTTCTTCTCTAGTTGAATTCAAGATATTTAAATCTAGGAAATGAGGGTGATGACTGTGTTAGAAGGATGTCTTGAGTAATATTTGTATTATAGAATAACTTTATTTCCTTATTTCATTTTGTAGAAAAAACAGATTTCTGTTGCAGGGATCTGGGCTATTATGGTATTAAAGTACTATTTAAAATGCACCACAAACACAAGTCTCAGGTTTTGGCCAGATTCATTGTTTCTCTTCATCATTCATTCGGCCTTTGTTTAATGCCTGAAGAGGTTCACAATCCATTTTTTTTTTCACTGAAACAATTTGTTAGATGAGAATCTCCTAGAGCAAAATAATTCTGAACAGCCAGCTCACTGAAGAGCCCTTTGTGCTGCCCCAAGGAGGCATTTTCCCCAGTTTCTGTTTAATTTTCTATTACCTGTTACATGAACAAAGGAGACTGTAGCTCTGAATCCTCCAAAGGTCTCCGTTTCATCAGAGTGGAAGACAACCAGCATCACAGCAGAGGAGCTTAGAACAGGTGCTGGTGGGGCAAATCCACAAGACTTGACTAAAAATGAGAAGGCAAAGGCTCACTATAAATTAACTTTTTAATCCTTCTCTCTTTCAACAGTGGGTGCACAATATTTTGTATATTCCAGCTTTCAGACAGGAAGGTAAAAAGTAACCATGACCAAGAGATAAGCAGGCTGAGGCTGAAGGGCTGATCTATTCCTGGCAGCCTGTCCTCGTTCAGCAGTTTCCTCACCACAACAAGGAGTCTCTGGCATCATTTCATAACAGTCTATTGCAGCACCCACAAACTTCATTACAAATTAAACACCCCAGCTACCTGATTTTCCCTAATCTAAGCACCAGCTTCAAGCACATACTGAAAACAGATTTTTGGGATAGGCCTTCCTCTCATTCACTATAAGCCAAGTGGCAAAAATTACATGAACGATGCTCTGGAGTGAAGAACAACTAGACTGTGAAAAGGAGATGTCTTGGGTGCTTTGTGTGTGATCATTCCTATAGACACAAATTACTGGGCTATGTATTCTCTTCATTGGAATTAATTCAGAACAGCATTTCACACAGAATTTAAACACTCAAAAATAGTTCACTTCAATGTGGCTTTGCCACATTCTTTGAGAAGAATTAGCAATACCTGCAAGCATTTTTCAAGGTACTGAAACTAGTACCTATAACATTACCTGAGACTCTACAAATAAACTTTATTTACACTGGACAATAGGGCTAGCAAAAGTCATAAAATAAAAAAAAAAATCAAAAGTCAAACCAATTTCCTCCTCTTTTCCCACATCTTCATATACCATCACGGCATCATAGGAGCAATCTTCACTCTCTTCTACTTCAAAAGACTGGTATGTAAGCTTTAAATCAAAAAATAAAAGTCCTTGTTGTGAAAATCATGGAAAAATGCAAAGATCTACAGGGTTTTTAGGACTGTGAGTGATTCCTGCAACGTTTAGTTTCTGCAACATTCAGACTTTTCACAGGTGATACATAAATATTAAATTTTCTAGAAAAATCTGTCATGATAAAATTTAACCCAGGAAATCCTATTTTACCATAACCTAAAACCTAAAGCTATCTGTCTTTTGGGATGGATAGTGATTCCTCTTAACTGCCTCCAGCAGAATTATTCAGGCTCATGTTGCTTGATTTTGTTTGTCCTTAGCTGCATGATTTCTTGTTAACTCAGTGGTGCCCATTCCCATCATGTAGACACAGAAAGGATTCCTGTTACACCTTGACTACGTGGTCTGCTGGAGCACAGATAAGCCACTGACAGCCTGCCAGGTTGCTGTAGTGCTCTGGGTAGTGCATACTCTCCAACACTCCTTCAAAAAGGACAGCCAGGGACTCACAGCCAGTATCTGGAAATGCAGGCAGACAAAAATGGAAAGAACCAGCTGGAAGTGCTGCCAGAAGAGGAACATCAGGAGTTCTTTCAAGACTCAGCAGGTGGCCCTTGGCCCATCCTTAGGGATGGTGAACTGCTGTGCACAGCAAAACCCAAAGCAATTCTCCATGATGTGTTTTTAGCCTCAGCTGCCTCCCTCAAGGCCACCCCCATGAAAGCATCATCCCCCCAGAAATACCACAGGAGCTTCCCCTGGTTTATTTTCTCCTGACATATTTTTTCCAGGTCCCCACCCAAGAGTGTAGGCAGGCACATTACTTGGCTTAAACTTCCCAGGAAGAATATCTGGCATAAGAGCTTTGTAGGTAATGGAAAAACCAGTTCCATAATCCTCTTCATCAGAAACAAAACAAATTTCAGCCTTATGCTATTGGAACCAATCAAAATAGGTAATGGAATATCTCCTCTACAAAATTTCCCTGAAAAATAACATTAGAAATCATCACCGTGTAAAGCCTTCAGTTACTTGAGAAAACTTGCATGTACCATTTTTAATACTTAGCTATACAAATATTAGGATGAAAAGGAAATTTCCTATTCATCCCTCTACTTTCCCTATTAATCAATTAGCCCAAATAGCTTCACACTATTAAAAATTGAAAATCATTGACACCAGAAATGTGATACAGTTCCCTACCAGGCATTTTCCAATCTCTTCACCTCCCACACCCTTATTCTTTTATTTCAGATCCTGTCTCAGTCAAGCAAATGCAAGTGAAACAACCAACCACCACATCCTCACAGGGTGCATGTGCTGTTAGAATAAAGTGCTCTGACAGGTTATAGATTTTAAAGGTCTTTTCCGACCTGAATGATTGTTTCAAAGAACAAGGGGACAAAAACTCACCCATGAGTCTGTCATCTTTTGAATAGACTGATAAAGAATCATAGTCACAGAACATTTCTGGCTCCACATCAAAGTGGGAGAAATTAAGCCATATGTAATTCCCTTCTGGCACAAACAGAGTCCATATACACAATCTGGAATAAAAATCAGTTCCCATTCACGAAAATGTAACCAAGACCACCACAAAACCTACATTTGCATGGGGAATATTCTCTAGGGGAAGACTGTGTTTTCTCTACTTACTGATGGTTTTGATAGAACTGTCCAGGCCTTCCAGGAAAATGTAATTCCCACTCTCTGTTGCAGAGTTTGCCATCCTGAACACTACAAAATGCTGTGAGTTAAAACATAATGGAAGGAATTAGGTTTGACACATATACAATCAGCTGTTCCACCAAAAATCTCAAACATCTGGAGGATATTGTGAGACAGGATTGCTTAGCTGCACTTTGTTTCTGCTGGCAGACTGATGCTGTGTCTTCTCTCTTTTATTTGGAATTATGGTAAATCAGCTTTAAATCCCATCATCTGGGAGCAAGAATGAAGCCCTGCCAATGGGCCCTCATTTTTTTTTTTGTAAAAATGGCAGTGCTTGTTTTTTACCTTAAAGAAACTCTTGGCTACATGAAGATTTCAGTACAAATAATTTTCTGTGAGGAAAAAGGGGATACCCCAGAGCATTAAAGAAATGTTCATGGCAGCCCATCTGTTGTAATGCCCTTGGTTATGTTACAGCAGGAGCCTTTTGCAACAGTTCAATGCACTGGTAAAAATTACTTTAACAGAAGAAGCAGAGCTTTTCTCTTCAGCCAAGTGTCAGCAGAGACACAACACAACAAAAATCATCCCCTCTTGCCCTTCCTTCTGCTTGCAAGGCAAGCCAGTATCAACAACTATGTAAACTAAACACAAACAATTTTAAGGAGTCAAGTACTTATTAGATTATTTCCCATGCAGCATCCTGTAAAACCAGTAAAAACTTGCAAAATTGTTTTCAAAAAGGTTTCTTCCTTTATAAATTATATAAACAGCTATTTGGGGGGTGATTTTTATGCTCTAAGACAAGTAGAAGACACTGGGGAAAAGTAATGTACTCACCAGTGGAGCTTTCCACTTTCAGATCTAATAAAGGAGGGATAGGGAAGGGGGAGGAAAAAGAAGAATAAATTACTGTAGTTTCATATTCACAATTTACTTTTGTCCATGTGAAATTGCAATTTTGTACAGCTGGCACTGAGGCAAATCCCAGTGCTTTTTGGGGACACAGTGCCTACAATAAACTAGGGCTTGAAATCAAAACAAAATTGCAACTTCAGGCAATGCTGATGTTGGAATATACAGTTCTGGAGTAGCCACTACCATGGTTTGACAGGCCACTACTCAGCCTGAGCAGCACTTTTTCAGAAGCTCAACCCTTTTTGTTTTTCTCTGACACATTATGGGGGTTCCTTCTTTGAATCACCAGTTGAAGATGGTTTCTAATACAAAATTTTATTTTTCCTCTCCTAATATTTTTTCCTCTCATTGGCTAAACCTCTCAAATAACCCTCCCTCAGTTTTTCAGTTCTCTGTGTAAGTTTTAACATTGTCTCCAAAACCTTGTAACAAAATTAGCCCAAACTAGAAGAAAATATCAATTTGCTTTCTTATTACTCAGTGAAGTTTACTCCTACCATTTTTATCTCCAGCTCCATGACTTTGGCAGTGGTGCCTGATGGTCACAGGCACATTTCACAGGCACACAGAGGGAATTCATGGCCTTTGGGAAGAGTGAGCAAAAGCACTTCAGAGGATGACTTGTCCCCATGTTGTCAGATGTCTGATCCAACATGTTTTAGTTGAGAAAAATTACAAGTGACTTCAAAGAAGTGCACATGGGAAAAAAAAAAAAAAA
>VXBI01006163.1:806275-854222 GCA_013397375.1 Toxostoma redivivum
AAAAAAAAAAGCCAAATTTTAATACAAAATTACAAAATGCACTTTTTCATCCTGCAATGCTCAATAGCTGATGTACAAGCCAAAAGTAACTGGCAATCAAGAATTAAAAAAAACAGTACCTGCTGGCCTTTCCCCACTTTTCACTGCAGCTGCATTTTTCCATTTTCCAGTATATGAGAATTATAGATACAGGCTCAGTTACTTACACCTGTGATGAGCAGTTTTCCTTTTGTAGCTAAGTCTTCTCCCAGATGGAGATTTTACCTTTCAAAGCAAACAAGACCAAAACCAAACAAGGTGACCAATGTCAATAAATGCAGAAATACTGCAGGATATGGAAAGCAAATGCAGATGTCACAAAGCACAATTGAGATATCAGCCAAAGCTTCCTTTGGATGGAGTCCAGCCTTAAACTGATTAATTGGGAAAGGACAAACAAAGAGAGAGGGAACAAAATTTTGCTTAGCTTAAGTATTTGACCTGAATATCTCAAAATGCTTTGAAAGGACAGATCAATACTAATGATTTGCAGTGAAGATTTGGCATATGGATTAAACAAATCTGCAATAGTCAGAAGCAAGTTGGTCACTTAACTCCCAGCTCATTCCCCTTGGGAATTGCAAATTGCAATTGTTTTGTGAAATGCAAAGTCCTAAATAGCACAGTGGCAGCTCCTCAAGGTAAATATAAATAAAAAATAATAAATCCAGTACATCACCTGATTTTTGGAAAGCACAGTGAATACCTTTCAGTGCCTGCTTTTAACATGGGTAAAGATTTACAGTATTACAGTGCTTACAGATTAGGCTCAAAAAACAGAAATACAACATCTCAGGCAGGCAGCAGTGAGGTGAATCCTTGCAGATTTTTTCAGAAACATACATAAATTATATTACATCAGCCTGGCTATGCTGTCAGTTGTGTCTGCACATCCCATCAAGAGCAGGAGATGAAAGGGGAGAGCTCCAGGTGACTCCAGGCATCCCTGCACAGCATTTTTCACTGTGGGTCCCTCTGCCTTGCTGGGAGATGGAGCTGAGTCCAAAGAGCAGGAAGGGATGAATGACCTGCCAAAGCAGCTTGAAAGTCCAGGAGAAGGAATTCCAGGAGTAATCCATGTATTTCTCTTGATCAGCCAGGTGAGACCAGCTTCCCCTGTCACAGGAACCTGGCCCAGGCTCTGTTTGCTCTCTTCCAAGCTCAGTCTCCATGGCTAAATCATTATTTGCAGGACCCACAGTCCAACACAATCAAGAGCAGACTCACAGCCCTCAGCTACTGGGAGATCAAGCCAGAAAGGAGGGGAGAACAGTGAAGGAGTAGCCTGCTCATAAAGCTATTTATATTGTGCTAAAACTGTACAAAGGTGGATTTAAAATGCTTTAAATTTGGGGTATTTTTGGACTGAAATCTAAGGAGTGGGTTTGGGTTTGTAAAATACTTCAAGATACACAGTTTCCACTTTTAAACATGGAAATGGAGACACAGAGAACAAGAGAGACAGAGAGGGGGAAACTGCAAAAAAGTTAAAATCAGAACTTTGTCTTCTGCTCCTGGAGCAATGTGAGAGTGTGGGAAGCACAAGCAAAGCCCAGGCACAAGGAGCAGCTGTTCCAGAGAGACAGGGAAAGCCAGGCCAATTAAACGAACAAGGATGGGCTATTCCCTTATTCCCTTCATTTTCAATTAAAACACAGCCAGTAGCAGGATCCCCTGCACTGGCATTTATCCTGCCAGTGGGATTCTGAGGTGCTGCACTGGGAAAGGCAGGAGCACTGCTCTGTTCTTTCTGTTCTGTTCCAGCTCTGCCATCAGATGGCACAACACCACCAGCTCTGTCACGGATGTTAGCTGTGCTAACATCCCATTCTTTGGTTTATTAACAGCCATGCCAGCAGCTGGAAAAATCAACATGAATCGTTTTCCCTCTGTACTGCAAGACAACACTCATTCAAACACAGTGAGATGTGTAAAGAGAAGTGTAAACAGAGATGTATAAAGCCACACAGAAAGCTGTGGTTCACAATCTTTTCAGAACTCTGTAGAAATTAATTTCAGCCTGGACTTTCCGTTTTCATGGCTGCAGGGAAGGCTTAAGGGAAACTGAGACTTGTGCAAAGTTCTCTACCTATAATGAGGAGCCACATGTTGAACATCAGTGACACTCAGCCAGCACAGGTCTTGCTGCAGGGATTTTGTCTGCTTTTGCCATTTTGTGTTCATTCTCAGTGTTGGGGGTACAAGGGGCAGGAATTTCCAAACCCTTTCTGCCCCACAGCACACCTGAGCAGGGTTCACCCTTGTGCCAGTGGATTGACACAAAGGCAGCTGGGTTTGGGCTGTGGATAGCTTGGAATCCTCCAGCTGGATTCATATTCCTATTTTCTCACTTTCATGACCAGACTCCTGCTCACAAGCAGCTCCTACCACCTGCAACAGCTGCTGCCACAGCAGGCTCCTGGCTCAGGAATTACCAGCAATGGAATTCTGGTTCTTTCCTTCAGGGAGCAGACAGTAAATTTTAGTAAAACTAAAGTAAAACAGCTCTAGTAAAACTAAAAACTTCAGTCATACGGTAGTAAAAACCATGGCAGGATGAGCAAGGGGAAGTAGAAAACTTTTGTCTTGAAACCAAGGGGATCCTCTGTGTCTGCAACTGTTGGTGTAGCTATAAATAATGAGGAGGAAATGAGAACTCTGCCTTCAAAATATTCAGTACTTTGAATGTGCAAACGACTGAAGCCTTTGAAAAAATAATTGGGAAGAGGCAAAAAGAGTGAAAGCAAAAAAAGCTAAATAGTGGAGCTACAAAAAAAACTAAAAAGTCTTTTGTTTGTGATATGATCATGCAAGCTGTGAAGCAGAGCCATGGATGTACAGCCAGCTCACCACACACCTTCCTGCTTTGGAAGGGATAAATTTCAGCTGTCTCAGCAATATTTGACAAAGCTGGCAGGGCTTAAGGGTGCAGGTAACTCCTGTCAGGGCAGAGCCAGCTCCCAGCAGCACATTGCAACAACAAAACAATCACACAAGAGTCTTAAAAGCTTAAGAAAATGGATTTAAAGGATCCAGGGCCATTTTAAAGGAGTTCCAGGGTGATGTGAAACTGCAGTGGGTGGAAAACTGAACTGGTGGAGTCTCTTGAGCAACTCAGGCAAGAGCTGGAGCCTCTGAGGAACATCCCAGAGCACTACAGGAACCACAGCACGCTCACAGCCAGGGAGGATTTTGCTCTCATTAGCACAGGGCAGACATTCACACCCTCAGCAGCAGCTGAAACCACGAGTTCTTTACCAAACTACTGCAGTGGAGTCCTCCTAAGGCAGGCAGGCAGCTTTGAGTGCCAGCCCTCTTTGCTGAGAGCTATTAGAGGCACCACATATTAATGGCTGATCTTTTTTCCTCTGCCTTCACTCAGAGTCAGGATTGAGGCACAAGACATGGATTTTCCTGTTCAGACTCAGCTATTTATTAATCCTTATCTATGGTACAGTGAATTCTACAGCACCTCTAGCTAAAAGGCACAAAATGCAGCTGGATCTTGCTTGTTACAGAGTCTTTTAAGGCCTAATTATCCAATTAAAAGCTAACATCTATATTATTTATACTTTTTACCCAATGACCAAACACCTGTGACCCACACTGGGGGATTTTCTATCCAACCAGAAACTACTGCCTGAAACCAAGAAGAAGAAGGAACAAGAACGAAGAAAAAGCCACTGCCCCAAAATCTCCATCTTGTCCCATACCTATCCCTATATTCTAAAACCCCAAATTCCAAACCCTTCACCATGTGAAATCACACACTTCTATTTAACTACACACCCATGATTTTAATTCCATCACTCAAATTTGGAAGCCTTCTCCACATCCTCAAGTCAAAAGCAGTGTTCTCCAGGGGGTCAGTGCCAGAAGGTTCAAAACTCCCAGGGTTCAGGGATCCAAGAGAGGACATTCATTTCTGACACAGTGGCATGAGGAGATTGGTCACCACGTTTATTCCTGGCTCAAAGACACCAGGTGCATTCAACCAGGGCAGGCACAGTGTTGGTTTAAACTGGACAAGCTTTGCTCTGAATTTGGTGTAGACAGGAGACAGAACTAAACCCCCTTGAAATTCTGTGCCTGCTCAAGACTCCAGGGCTGTGGGGGTTGTGAGCAGCACTGTGCTGATGGTGCAAGAGCTCAGGCCAGTTCTGAAAAAATAAAAGAGCCAAAAAACCAGGCACACAACAGAGCAGACAGCAAATACTAACTCCCTGCAGAAAAAACCAGCTGAAACCCACTGAATAGCAGCGTTTCTTTCACAACTTTGTGCACAATGCAAGCTTTTTTATGTAGGAAAGTGCCGTGTCAAGCCCTGGGAGCTGCAGATCACAAATACTGCAGAATGCTGTGGTTTTGTGCCACTCTGTGCTGGTCTATGTTGAATTAGCACACACCACTTTCCTTGCTCTAATGTAATATGTATGGGGTTCCATCACTAATTCATGGTTTAGGAACTCTCTGCTTTCTCTAGAGCAAGGGTCAGGGGTAAACTGTAGATTTTGATATCTTTTCATGCAAATAAACAAACAAACAAACAAAAAAAGCCTCAGCACAGAAAGCTTGAGTTGGTACATTTGTGTGTGGGCAGGTGGAGGAGTGGAAATGGGGTAGGATAGAAAAACAGCACAGCAAAGTTCAGTGAGGCACATCCTTACCTCCAGAGTAACCTACCAGAACAAAAAAAAATTACAAAAAATCCCCAATAAATAAACCACACCCAGTATTTCTACCTGCAATGTTAGAGGTCTCTGTGGGCTGGGTGGAGTCTTGGGCAACCTGAACTGCTCCAGGCAGCAGGAAAGCAAAGCAAAACAATCCTGCAGCTTCAGAACCTGCAGGAAGGATGCTGGAGTTGGACTGTGAGGAGTTAATAATTCAGGCAGTCCCCATCTTGTCATTGTCACAGGCAGGAGAGGATTGTTTCTCACCAGGTGTGCTCAGTGAGAGCCCAGGCCAGGCTGCAGTGCCCCAGAGCCTCTCCAGGGCCAGGATTCACCACTGAGCACAGAAGATTCCAGCTGCAGCCTGATTTTCTGGAATTTCACAGCTTTTGTCACTTGTCAGATGTGTCCAGATTGAGTTAAATATAAAGCTGACACACACAGAGCACCTGTCTGGAGTCAATAAAAATTTGGCTAAAGAATTTGGGTGCACTTTGGCTTAAAACTTCTTAAACTTGAAGTTTTAATTTTTTTAGTTATACTCATTCATTCCTCACTCTGAAATCCCTGGTACAAAATTCTGTTATTAAGTGAAACAATTGAATAAACAAAACTAGAATTCATATAAATTAGTGTTGCATGAGCAGCCCCTGCAAAGGTTAGAATAGCAAAAAGGCTGAAATAATTAAAAGCAAGACAAACAAAAAAGTCAGTTCAGAACATCTAAGATGCCACTCTTATGCTGCATATTTTATGTAAGTCTTTGACCATCTGGACACTCAAAAACTTCAGTATGTCCAACTCCAGCTCAGGAGCTATAGAGGAGCTGTGAGAAGTCCAGCTGAGGTTTAATAATCTTGACTTCTTGGCCAAGCAAATGAGAGCAGAGGAAGCTCCATTTTGCCATAATTTGATTGCTGCTGGCACCCCAACATCCTAGCAAGCCCTGCAGACATCACTCGTGCAAAGTTCTCTCCTAGAGAGAGCTTGTGATTCTTGAAGCAAAAAAGTGCTGCTTTCAGAATTAAAGCTGAAATTAAATCATCTGCTGCTGTGCAGCTTTAATTGGCTGACCTCAAATGGCATCTGAGCTGGGTGCTTTGCCTGTTTAGACAATTTTTTCCCTTTCAGGAAACTTCTCTTTAATCAGAACACTCCTGTACCCAATAAAATGTGGAATGTAATAGTGCACAAGGACAATGGGATGGTTTGGGTTGGGAGGGACCTGAGGGATGATCCCATTCCAGCCCCTCCATGAGCAGGGCCTCCTCCCACTGCACCAGTTTGCCCAAAAGCCCATCCAGCCTGGCCTTGAACCAGTGACAGGAGCTGCTTCTGCCATTCCCATTCTCCTTGGCACAGCATCTGTTTCCACAGGAGATTCCCTTTGCTCCTTCCCCTTGTGCTGCCAGGTTTGGAATAACCAAACAGGTTATTCCTGGTTCTTCTCCAGGCAGCACATCAGGCCTGGCTTGCTTGCCAAATCCCACCCAGCCAGCTTCAGAGCTTGCCATGGAAACCCTGAGAGGTCCCAGAAGAGCCAAGGGCTCTGGGAGATGCTGCAGGAACGTGAGAACCTCGGAGCTGCCTCCAGGTCTCGGAATCCGTTTTGGTTTTTTCCCCGAGATGTGTAAAAGTTCTTGTCTGGCAGTTCGTGTGCCCGAGCTGGAATAAATCAGAGCTCTTTAGTTTTCTCAGTCTCAAGGTTGTTTATTATTTTCTTATCTGTAATATTTTCTCTCAGCCCAGCCAGGTCTGTCTTGCAGGGCAGCCATGGCACACTCTCTGCCCCTTCAGGGCGGTGTTATCTTTTTATACTAAAAACTACCTACATGATGTTTATAATTATTTCACAATTACTATCATCTATGTTAGACAGTGAACTTCTACTCTAAACCAATCCAAAAGTGCCAGCTCCACAATAGAAAATGGAGATGAAGAAGAGGAACAAAGAAAGACCAAACACGTGCTTTTTCCTCCATCTTGTGTTCTAAACTTCCCATTCCCAAAAATCCTAGAATCTATATTTTCACTCTGTGATAACACTACTTAAACTTCTGTGACTTTTAGGTTCTCATATAAAGCTGGTGATTTGTTCCAAGGGCTATAATCAAACCCACAGATGTTTTGGGCATCATTCCAGGGTCTCAGTGCCCCCTGACAGGGTCTCAGCAACTCTGGGTCCCAAAGGGATGTCTTAGACTCCAACACCAGGAATTCCCACATTCCCTCTCATCCACAGCAGGGATGGCACAAAGGTGTGGGACAGGGGATCAGAGCTCTGCCAGCACACCCAGCCTCCATGAGAGACACCACAGAGCCACCCAAGGGTTGAAGAGCACAGTCCTGTTTGGACTCAGGTGTTCATTAATTCTTATCTATGTTACAGTGAGTGCTACAGCACTTCCAGCTAACAAGCCAACAATGGAGACATCTCTCTCTCTGTCTACAAAGCCAATCTGTCCAATTAAGAACTAACACCTAAATTATTTAACTTTTAACCCAATGACCAATCACCTGTGATCCTCAGTGCAGAATTTTCTATCCAATTACAAAAGTACCACCTAAACCAATGAATAAGAAAGTGAAAAGGAAATAAACCTCCACCCTAAAACCTCCACCTTACTTTCTATATATTGCTATATCCTAAGATCTTAAATTCTAAATTCTTCAGGCTGTGATATTACATACTTCTATTGAAACTACACACCAGTGATCCCAGTTCTATCACTCAATTTTGAAGTCTTCTCCACAGCCTCATGTCAAAAGCAGTGTTTTCTTGGGGGTCAGAGCCTGTCAGCACAGAAATTCCAAACTCCCAGTTTCCAGGGCTCCAACACCTGCTGCTGTCTGAGGCACAGTTCAGCTCTGCCTCAGAAAAACAAAACAAAACAAAAATTGCACAGCCCCGTGGGGAAACCTCCTCTTTTGGCTCATCCTCCCTGCTCAAACGAGTTGTCACTCCAAACACCACAGCAGAGCAACAGCATCTGCAATATTGCTGTTAACAGGGTACCAGCACATTCCCTCCACCACTGCTTAGCTCTGCATTCCAGCTGGCTTTAAAAATTAACTCTACAACACAGCTCCTGCAGAGCTGTAGGAAAAGGACAACTAAAAGTTTGGGGGTTTTTTTATCCCTCAGATGTGTGCAGCTACAAGGTCCCAGGTTGTTTTCATTAACTGGCAGGAACAAAGTGCCTTCCATGCCATGCAGTTGAATCTACTCTACTTTCACCTCTCCACTTCTTGCTACCTGCTCAGGCATGTACAAAGAGCACTTTGAAGCTCTGACACTGTCTCTCAGCAAGTTCATTTTCCAAGTGTCAAGCTTTCAACCCTAACAGGAAACACACCTCTTATGCAGTCACAAAAATAACTCTTATGTTATAGTTTTTATTTTTCACACTCTTTACTAATCCTTTCTATTCACAACTCAATAGTCCTGGAGCAGGACTTATAGACAACACATGCTGTGTGTTAGTAACTAAACAAGCCCAGGACTGTAAGGCTCCAAAGTGCATTCAATACCCTTGTAAGGCTGAAATGGAGATGACAAACCTTCCAGCTCCTTGGAGAAGTGGAAATCCTCTTGTCCACCTTGCACTGCAGGCATTTAAGCTTTTGCTACAAGGATTAGAAAGCCACTCACACATTTTTATATATATATATATATATTTATGTGTGTGTGTACTCATATATGTTTGCAGAACTTACACCCAAAAAAGAGAAAGTCATGTCATTTAGAGGGGATGGATTTTATTTGGAAGCTGTCCTAGCATTTTAATCTGCTATTTAACAATGAGTTAGAAAATGTTTAATTTTAATACAGCTCAGCCTGGCTAAATATCACAATATAGCATGTAGTCTGCAAAGTGTTAAACTTCAGTGAATTTGAAAAGTGCTGCCTGTATAGATTATTTACTCAAGTACTTTTAAAGCACACCGTTGGTACCAGGCACCACTTACAATCAGGCCCCTGAGGCAAGAGTGCTTAAGAAGTTAATTACTAGGTAAGAGTGACCTGGCCTCTGGTTCTCAGTTCCCAATTAATCTTCAGTCATTCTTCTCCAAAGAAAAAGTGAAAGAACAGCAGTGTCAGAAAATCTGCTCTGATAATGTTACAGTCTGAGTGCATATCAAGGGTAATTACATGGCACTTCTTCAGAATACTGAATATTGCTTTTCTTGTAAGCTCAGTAACACACACAGCTCAAAAGTTAGTGCAGGTCAATCCAAGCAGAGCCTACCAATCCACATCAGTGTATTCAAAATATTTTAGCCCAAAGACATCCCAGACAGGGGCCAGGAGTCTGCTGTTCGAAACCTGCAATAAAATCAAATTTCACTTTGTACCTTTTATCTTCCCTCAGATAGCTCATTTTGGCAGAACAGAATTCAGCAGCTGAGACATCATCCTGCAGCAGTTTTCCAGTTAACTAAAACCAATTCCTGCAGGAGCAAAAATCAGTGTTTGCAATAATTTAGTAAAGTGTTTACTTCCCAAACACAATCTCTAAGGCAGTTACAATTTCCACCCTAAAGAAAAGGACAGCAGTAAAGAGATTTTAAGAGCAGTGATTAATCACCTACCTTCCTTTTTAACTTTCATTTTCCATTCTTCTTTCAGCCAGGTGGGTGAAAATACCACCAACAAGCTCTGCAAGTTTTATTTAATCCAGTTGTATAAAATCAGACACTTTTTTTTACCTCTTTCCCATTCCTTTTAAGCACAAGTATTTCTTGCTATCATAAGGTAGCAGGGCAGAAGGCTTCAGTCAATCCCAAGCAGTAATTTCTGCAATAAGGCTGAAATGTTTCCTCCCATCTCCCACCTGCATTCTGTGTCCATCTCCATCTGTGGCTGATTTCTAAGGGATCCTGTGGAGCCTCTGCTGCTAAAAAGGACCAGCAACAGTTTCTAGAAGGGTGGCTGAGGAGGTGCAGCAGCCATCAGCTCTCAAAACCCCAGGAGTGGAGCAGGAGGCACCCTGGGCATCCCCAGTTTCAAGATTGATTCTTTCAGCATCACTTGAGGCACAGCTGAACTCCTTGTTCTGCTCTAGAGCCCCAGGGTGTTACTGTGCAACACCACACACTAATAATTACCTGCTCTAAACTCTCCCACCTGGGTTTCTAAAAATAACAAGGTGATCTTAACAGAGGAGCCAGCCAATGTGGCATAGGTGGGAAGAGGAATGAAGAGAAAGATGACCTGTATGAAGATTTCATGCTTTAAAGATGATAATCATCCCTCAGGAGGTAAGCCATCATCTTCACTTGTCATGTTTTAATGGCTTTATGACAGCAAATGCAAGAAACATTTCAGTGTGGTGACAAGAGCCTCTCAGGATTATGGAGGGTGTTACTGAGAGGGTGCAGGTGACACTGCCTTTCCACTTGGGGTGTTTTTTCCTGGCTCTGAAGTGCCTGAGGCTCTTTCAGGCAAGTTATCTTACCATACCACCACACTCCCAGCTTAACCCCAAAAGATGCCTGCCATAAAAAGGTTCATTCCTAAACCTGCATGCCAAGCACCTGGAAAGCTCCCACAAGTGAAACGAGCATCTTTTTCCAAATTGTTCATTCAGATTCTGTGACAGCAACACTGATCACTGCTGGCTCCCAGGATCAACAAGACAGGAAGCAAAAACCCCAAGTTTCCACCAGAATGACTAAAGTGACAAGACTGCACGAGTGTAAAACAAAGAAAAAAAGAAGTGCCAAGAAGAACTGGCAGATGTTTTTGCACTTGGTTAAAATGTTCATTTCTAATTAGAAGCAAATTTATTTGATAGTTATTAGGACAACCTTTAGAGAGAAAAGCACCAATTGCTTCTATATTCTGTGTCTCTGAGTTTTCAGAGCATTTTTCTTTGTACCAAGCCATATTAAAAATATTCTAGCTCATTAATTCAGACATAACTAGTATTTTCTACCAACAGATTAACTCCTATCAGTACTTTCCCTGCAATCATGGCAGAGACTGATAAAACAGGGAGAACATTTAACATTTGCAAACATGGAACTATTCTCTGTCTCTCTGACCTGAGGGCTCCTACAGAAAATCCTTCACAGAATACTATTGGAGTAGAAGTCCTTACAGTATTTTCAGCCACCTAAGGTCCCATAGAATTTCAGGTCACATTTCCTGCTCTTTGAGCTCCTATACAGGTGCTGAGCAGCCACTGGCTCTGAAATGCAGGAACCACATGAATGCAGGGACCAGCACAGCAGCAGCTGATCTCTCCAGAAGGTGACTTACTGGGCTAAGTGCAGCACATTGCTATTAAAAATGGATGGGCTTGGTTTCCAATTAGAGTCACAAAGAGTGGGAGTTGCCTTGCACGCTTTTCTTTCCAAATCAAATATTTATCAGAGGAAAACCACAGGTGTCACTGACATGGAGAGATTAGCTGTGACTTAAAACCACACACCTGGATTGAAAAGTGGTGAGACATGCTCTGCCTACTAAGCAACCTTCAAAGTGCATGCAAATTTGCCCAGGCAAATTAGAAGCCTTTCATTTGTTTCCAAGTAGAATTTAACAGTATTAAAACTCCAAAGTGCCATTTTTCCTACAGTGCCTGGCATTAATGAAGTGTTTACAGCCTGGAGCATCCAATCTTTTTGTCTCAAGTCAGCTGATGGGTGGCAAGAGCAGAGGCACCAATGGCAGCATCTGGATTTTTAACAGAGTCCCAGCAAGACTAGGCAAAAAGTCCTAGCATGGTGATTCTAAACCTAAAGCTGTTTTAGTTCCCCAAAGCCAAAAGAAGTGTTGTAGAAATCTGAGTCTCTGCAGTAAACTGGCATTTTGCTGCCTGGTGCTTTTCAGTGAAGTCCTTAAATCCTCTCAGGGGTGTTTTCAGTTTTGTTCACTTCAGTATCTTGGTAATTATGAGTTTATCAGGTGGGAATCCTGATGTAGGGAAGGAAAACAGAGGAGCCAAGAGTTTTGAAGAGTTGGTTTGCGTGCGACCCAACATTTCATAAAATACTCCAGTACCAGAACTTACTGAAGCTTATTAAAATCCAGAGCTCAGGTCTTCTTTTTGAAACAGCTTCTTCAGCAAGGGGACATGAAACCCAGGATCTGAACACAGAAGCTGCCCACTGGATTGTCACCGTTGCAAAGTGACAGGGAGGAAAAAGGTGATTATTGTGAGTTCTAGATTAAATCTGGCCCCAAATTCACTTGAATCCTTCCCCTGGTTACTAGGCACAAGCTTCTGAGCCCACGTGCTGTGTGCATCATGCAACAAATAGCAGGTTTGTGACCTGAATTGGGAGAGCCTTTATGAAACAGGAAAGGTAAGATGGTTTGAAAGACAGAGGCAAACAAAAACCAACCAGACTTTCTCAAAGTAAAGGTGATTTCACACAGTAGGAGAATACAGAGAACAAATATCAGCCATATTCAGCCTCCTTCTCCCTTATTTAACCATTTCCTTTTGCTCCCACAGGTCTCTCTCTCTCCCACCCCACAATGTGACTGCTTTTGCAAAGTCTCTGCTTATTTTAAGCATTTGCCTTATGATTCTGAATCATACTGAGAAAGCTGTATACTAGAGGAAGTCAAGGCTCCTTGATTTCAATTCTTGAATTCCACCCAAGTAGGTGCCTAAAACAGCAAGCATAACTATTTGTGTCCTGGACATCCAGTTCTGGGATCATTTCATCAGGAATGAAGGAAAGGATGAGCAACTGAGTTTCACAAAGATAAAAATAATTCAATTATATTATGCCATCTTGGATGTGGATTAAGGCTGACATAGGAAAGTTAATAGTGTCTAAGTATTGAATCATTTTCACTGAGGTAGCAAATCAGATGTTTGCTGATGAAAACAAGAATAGCACAGCTCCTTTCTGCTGCTGCTGCTGTTTCTACACAAAGGACACTGCAGAAACTCCTACCATAAGGGGCAAGGGCAATTTTAGATTTAATGCTCATCCTACACCCCAAAACGTTGCAATTAAGTGGTGGTCTAAGGATCTATGGCAAGTTTCTTTTTCTCCATATGCTCATTAAGAAGCAAAAGAGGCCTTGCTTCTTCATGTCAGGCCACAAATTTTCCAAAAGTGAGAGCAGCTAGAGAATCACAATCCCCAAAGGTGTAACAGTTCAATTAGAATGACATTAAAGGCTTATGGTAACAGTCCCAGCCCTTGAGGTTAATGCCTGTAACTGAACCAAGAATTTAAAAAGTCCCATTGACGCTACCTAGGGCCCATGGCTCCGAGCATTCCAGTGCATTCATGTGTTGGAATTTGTGCTTCCACCAATTAGCCACAGCTCCTCCTGCTTCCCATAGAAGAATAAAAGCTGCTCAGAGCTGTCATTGTTCCATATTCCAGGAGAGACAGTTGCACAGTTATTAATTACCTGTCAGTGAGTCACAAGAGCTGTGCAGCAGGGCGGGTTCCTGCGCTGAAGAAAAGCTCTGAGATAACATGAAGGAGAAAAGCATTTATAAATATCTTGGGAGTGGAAGCTGGGTTAAATTTAGTTGGAGATGGCAGAGCAGCAGCTCAGTTACACAACCTTTAACTCTGCAGGCAGAAAGGAGGCCAGAGCTGCCTGAGGGGCTGAGCAGTGCTCCACAAGAGGAAGGAAACCTGGAAGTGGTGAGAGCTGTCAACCTGAGCTTCTAAATTTATGATGGCACAGCACATCTTGAAAAGAAAAGCTGACAATTCCCATCAGCTCCACAGTAAATCCAGGGGTTTACTAAAACACACAGCCAATGGCCAGACAAAAACTGCCCCTGCTTCAGCACAGAGACCAACAAACAAAAATACACTTAAATACAACAAGCTGGGAAATATATACAGTTATGGGAAGTTTCATTTCCCAGCTTGGTGCTGGGTGCTTCTCAATCCAAGTTACCTCTACAAACCTGTTCTCTGCCTCTCAATACAGGATTTAATACTGTGCTATGAAGAAATGGCAAAATGTTTAACAGCACAAGACATGGGGACAGCATCTTAAAACCTTTTTGCCTTTTACTTCCAAGTTTAGATTTGAGACCAACAAAAACCACCTCGGTTTGGTTTTTTAGTCTTAAAGGAAAGGTTAAGTTTAAAGCTGGCAGATCCCAAAACCACAGCTTGAAGATCTTTAAGATTGTATTCTTGACAAAAAAAGAAGGAGGAATCTGTGAAATCAGAATATTCCAAGAAATAAAGGTTAAAAAACAAAAACCCACAGCATTTTGGTGATGCACAAACTTAATACTACCTTTCCTTCCCTCATCACAAAATGTAAATGCCATAAATAACTGGAGCTGCTTGAAATGTTAACCCTAAAGCTTCTGCAAAACCACAGTACCTTTTTCAAACCATATGAAAATGCAGATGGGTCCATACTATTTAAATAAATTTGAAACTAATAGTACAAAGGAATAGTACAAAGGGGAGAGGAGGCTGACACACAAAAAGTCACCATGACCAGGGACACCTCGCCCTGTGTTCTGATACCAGCTCATGAAGGTTTAGATTCTGGGGTGTTTGGGGGTTTTCTGAGGTTTATGTTTTGGTTTGTGATTGTGAGACTTTTCTGCTTTGCTATTTTTTAAATTCACAGTAGTCAATAACTTGATTTTCATGGTTTCTCACAGAGGAAAAGAGCATGTTCATGTATATTAAGATGGCATTTAAATTATCTGGATATTTTCCACAAATTAGACTAAGCAACATAAAAAGATACAATAAACACTCTAAGAACACTTTCAAGGGATTTGTTTATTTTTGGTTTACAAACAAAGGCACCCAATATTTCTGTTTATGTCTTATAAAAGCTCACAGATTTAGCATTTGTTTCCAAACATCTGTTCCTACAGCAGAGAAAAACATTACAGGAAAATGCAATTTTTTTCCTGGTCCCCAATTTAAATACCAGTAACAGTTCAGTGATAATGTTGTTTCAGTCTGTTCCTCTTCCTATTTAACCAGCTGATACTCCTCTTGTAACTTGCTAGTCAAAACACTGAGTCTGCCTTCATGGACCAAAATATCATTCCAGTATATTTCTGACCAACATCCTTTATGTGCAACCACTGGTGTGAAGAACTGCAGGACAACAGGGCTTCCATATGAAAAAGCCCAATAGTTCCAGGTAGAATTTCACAGACTAACCACAGGGAGTGACAAAACCAGCAGAATTAATGTGACACTGAATCTACTGTCAGTTCACTAGGATGACTGATGAATTGGTGTAAAATACCAACAGGGCACAGAACAACAGTCTCCAAGAAGGGAAAAAATGGGTTCTAAATTGGCAAATGTTAGTGTAGAGGTTAAATAAGCTTAGGCTTAAAGTAATCCCTCTCTTTGTTATTTATCCAAAAGACTAAATTTCTAAGCAGTGTCTTGGACCAGAAGTAATGGGTTCATTGGCTTCATAGTTTCTCTCAGTATTAACAAATCAACATTAGAGTATCATGTTCATATTATGTTTATAGTTAGAAACCAAATCCCTATGTGCATTGTTTCACAGAGTAACTTTCAGAGTATGATGTACTTGTCTTCAGCAAACTTCAGCCACGTGCCAACATGGGAGCAGGGGTGTCACTGGACACTGATGGATGTCAGTGGACATTATGCCCCTCTGAATAAAATCTGTAATTTAGGAATGCTTCAGCATACTTTCAGGTCTAGTGAGACACTTGGGGAGGCAGCTAAAAATGTCATATACCTACTGCATCTGTTAAAGTGTTAACATCTCCAAGCACAGAAGCCTTAATTGATTTCAGCCACAGTCAGAGGTCTCTCACACAAGGTGTGGTCCTAGACCATTTAGACCATTTTCATCACTAGCTTTATATATACACCAGTAATTTTAAAAAGGAATTACAGCTTAACTACTTACTACAGAATATTTAGCTTCAACAAGGAAGCCATTATCTTTTCAAAATGAGATATACACCTGCAGGAAAGGTGTTCTCTTTAAAGTAAGAGTTTTTAGAAGAATAGCAAAATAAGTTCTTTACAAATTTAATTCAATAGGACAAAAAACTACCAAGGGCGAGTATAATGTAGTTCTTGTGTAATTATTTGCCTTTCCAGGCAGATTCAAGAACAAATTCATCAGTACAAACTGATTTGAATGAACAAACACTGGGCAAGGGTGCTGGTCAGTGCATGAATTAGAGGAACAGTACAATGTTCTCAAATCTGTGCAACCAAAATTTCAAGGGATCTTCATGTATTGCCTTGGATTGAAGAAACAAGGATTCGATCTTTTCTTACAACTTGCTATTTTCACAAATGTCTTCCCTACTGAAACAAAGTAACATGCAGAAAAAATACCCCATATTTCTTCAGGTTTAAACCTAATAATTTAAGTTAAAAGATCAATGGAAGAACTGTTAACATCTATTCATTTTGGAGCAAGGTGCATCTTACTCTGCTTGCCAAGTGAAATGAGATTTTACTAGGGCAGGGTTGAGAAAGTGTGCTTGTGCATTGGTGCTGCCCATGCATCAAATTTAACAGCTCAGAGATTTTGAAAAAATTATTAATTCTTGAAGTATTTGCTGACATTGCTTACAGCCAGAAAACAAGTGTATCTCTTAATGAAAGTCTGCAGCTTGTCCAGCTACTATTATCAGCAATATAAATAGCAACCAAGCATAATAAATTCCTTTTCATAACATTTACCCTTTCAAGTTAGAAGAAGTGCTGGCTCTGTGTTCTCAATGAAAAAGAAAAAAATCATTAAAAAGAAGACAGTCAATGACTTTATTTGCCCCTCTCTGGGTAACACTTCCTTTTATCTGCTCAATGCAAGGATCAATTTTGCTTTCAGAGTAGCAAATTGTTCATGCTGACACAAATGCAAAGTGGACACAGCCAGGTTCAAGCGCAGAACTGAATCACAAAGTGCATTCTGAAGCCCAGATAGAAGGCCCTTCAGTGAATAAGGAAGGTTGGTTCGTTTTTTAACTTCTTTTTTTCTTTTAAAGCAAAGGAGGCACCATTGTCATATCCTTGCTTTGAAGGGAAGGGATGAAGTGGCAAAACCTAAAGACAAATTACAAAACTTTTCATAGTTTTATTTTAGGAGATCCAGAGTCATTTGTACACTTTTTGCAACTTGCAAAACCCTTTGTAATTTAGAAGAATTTCAAATAAATAGGTCTACAGCAACTAGTATCTACTATGCCAATATTTATCTTGCTCAACATGGAATAAAACTTAAAACAAAAAAATCATGTTAAGGCAGATTCCGATCAAACATGTTCCAAATTGCACAGTTATGTTGGTCAGTGGTCTAATATCAGGTCAAAGAGTTAAAGGTATCTAAATGCTTTCCTAAGCCAATTCAGTGTGGCACTTGCCCTTTTGATTTGCTCCATTTCCAGGAAGATACACAGCTAACATTACAAATACCATACCGCTTATTTCACACTTCAATTAAAAATGAAATTATGCTTCACGAAATGTGAGATGACTACATGGGACAGGGTTTGTGCAGTTAGACCACCATATGCATAGATGTCCTAATGCTAAATCCTCTTCCTCAGTATCTCATCGTACTGGAGGCTCTGAAGTAGGAGAGGAACTTGTAACACAGGCTGACCACGAAGTACCAGATGTTCCTGGCCATCTGGGACCGGGCGATGAAGATGCGCCAGATCAGGATCACGAGGATCGTGTTGAAGCCGTAGCGAATGTTCCTTAACCTGGGCACAAACAAAAGCCAGCACTGAGGGCCAACAAATACAAAGACTCTCAGGAATAAAGAACACTCTAAGAATTCTGGTGTATGAACACCATTTGTTTATCTATTCATTTCAAGATAGATTATGAGTAATGACAAAAGTGAGTAACAGAGAAGGCTTTTCACTGCTGAAATGCAAGCAGAGTCAGCCCTGGCACTCACCACATGTGAGCTGCTTGATGGAAACCTCCTGCAGCCAACATCACAGGGCTAACTTACCTACACAAGGCTGCCAACCAAAAATATTTAACACTCTGAACCTCCCTTCTCCCCACCACGTATTTAAAACTTCTTAAATACATAGAAGTAACTCCAACTGCCATTGATTACAATAAAAAGGGAAAAAAAACCAAACCTCATCCCATCAGATGAGAACTCATCAGATTTTCCAGACATTTCCAGCCAAGGAACCCAGCCTCTTCACTGCAATTTTAAACTCCTTCCTTCTCAAGAAACTATATTTAAAGTGTAGGATCAACTAAGTGACCTTCTAGAGCAATTGTGCTTTTTAGCAATCTACTTGCATGTAGAGATGGAAGCTTCAAGAAAAACAGCAACCAGAATTTGCTCAGAGTTCTTAGAAACAGAACAATCTCTTTGACTCAGTAGATTGTGACAATTTCTATTTTAAAGGCAGCTCTTTTTAGGGAAATACTGCCTTTATCTTGTTTACAGGTAAGGATGGGTTCCTTTACAAATCTTATTTGCAGAGAAAAACAATTTAAGTGTATGTGTTACAAAAATATCACTTTTCCACTTGAGGAAGAAATCTACCCAGTGGTTCCTTAAAGAAAAAAAGCCCTTTGGGTTGCCAAACCTGGTTAATACTAAGGCAGTGGACTCCAAATTCAGATTAGAGTTAAGAACTAGATGGTAACAAGAGAGACCAAATTAATACCTCAGAGTAAATGTAAGTCAGACTAAACCTCTTGCTAAGCAATCCACTTACAAATTTTAGAGCTGGGGGCAACCAGAAGCTGTTCCAATACAAGATTATTTCTTGTGTCATTTTCACAATGATCCTTTGCACAGAGAATAGCAACTATGTGAACTTTCTATGCACTTTTTAATGGCATCTAAATAGAAATTTTAAAAAACACCCAAACAAAACAACCCAGAAGAGACACTTATTTAGCTATATCCACAATTATCAGATGCTATCTTTCAAAAGTGTATTTGTTGTTCTAAGATACACCAAACCCCTCCACAGCTGCCAATCCTTGTCTTTAGAAAGACAACACAAGTCACAACCAGGATTGTTTCTCTCTGTGCTATCAGGATTGCAGATGTGATGCAGCATTGCAGAACAAGACGATTTTTACTTCACTCTTAAAAAAGAGACAAATCTTCTCTCTTAAAAGAGACAAATCAGAAAGTCTACAGCTGCCCTGATGAATCAGCCAAGAACAGAACAAGGGCAACTGTGCTAATAAAATTCTGGACAGACCCAATCCATCCAAATGGCAGGAATTAAGCCACAGGGAAAAGGCTAAAGGAGGTCATCCTAGAGCACCACCACAAAGTGTCCTGCTCTGAAGTGCAGTGTCTGCCTGTTTATTCATTTGCCTCAAAAGATCACATTCCCAGAGCAGCTATTGTTCTATTGAACCTGCCCAAGAAGCCATTTTGACCTGTGTGACCACCTACCTCTGACCTTCCCAAAGATACTGGGGTAAAATCAAAAACCTGGATTACACTATCCACACCAGTGATCCCAGACTGATACTGCAACTGGGAGCAACCCTGGAGCAACAAATGTGCTTTAGAAAATGCTTCAGACCACTGGACTGGAACAGAAGAATTGTAGAGAACCTGAACAGTTGCTATTAAGAATAATTAAGCCATTACGTGGAAAACCAAACCTGGACAAATGCAGGGCACAGAAAATATGAAATTATACTTAAAATAAAAAAAAAATTAAGATGATACTTACTTATTTAAGTGTTTCCTAGCTGCAGGGAGGCCTGACATTTCTTCATTCAGCACATATTTCTTCGTTCCCAGGCAGTAATTTTCCATATATTCTGCCCAGTGTAGTTGTCGAACGTCAAAATTAAATGTCTGCAGAAGAGAAAAGCTTCCACTGTTAGTCGCCTAAAAATTCACCTCTACATAATTTAAATGAAAATAAATGTCTTTATTCCAGATAAATCCAATTTGACTTCGACACAAGAAAGTTATCCTATCCTTAATCCTCAAAACAGTCCAGATTTAGGCTCCATTTCTGATTTAACCACTGGCTTCTGACATCATCTCTTCTAAATTTCAATCACTTCATGCCTTATTTTCCCTCCTCAGCAGTTCCCTCCACTTCTCAGTTTTCCCATTTCACCTGTCTGTAAGGAATTCCTTTCTGAAAATAACTATTTTCTAGTATGTTATTTATTTTTAAGCAACCAGATAATTCTAATGTGCTCTAAAATAAACATTGCTCTGTGCCAAGTTCACTGTTTGGTAAGTGCAGGGTTCTGCTAGCTGTGCTTAGAGTTACACAGTTAAATTTTAAATACAACCATCTGAGTGTCTTCTGCAGGAGTGAAGATCCCTATGATGAATTTGATACACAAATTTTTTACAGATGTATTGATTTTCTCATCTCAAGATTCTACAGTACCAGTGTTTAAATCCCAACCAAATGCAGCAACTTGAAAATACTAACACTTCAAAGCCCTGGTGTTGGGCATTTTGCTTTTCAAATTTTTCCTGAATTCAAGTTGCTAGGAGGAGGCAAGAGGACAGGAAGGGGTGGAAATACCATCCAGACAAAAATCACCAAAAGGTATTTTTCTTCCTACTTTTAGACAGCTTATTTAGAAATTTGGCAGCTTTTGTGGAATGTAACTACTGAACTGATTCTGGAAAACACTTCAGTAGCAAAGACATCTTAAGAATGACAAAACTGTTCCAAAGGCACAAGGGAATTTGAGTTTTTAGAACTGTAACTCGTTATTTCTATTCTGCTGAATATTTACCAACAAAGCCACAGCAGAAGGGAAGTTTCAATTCAATTGGGGCACCTGAACCTTTGTTGGTGGAGGAGGTAGGAAAAATTAGGAGTAAAGTTAAACCTGGGAAGAAACAACTTTTCCTTCTGCTTTAACAAACTGCAATCATTGTTTCACTTCTCCCTGCCCTTCCTCATCTCCTCAGGTCACTGATGGAGCTTTTCACACATCTGCCAGGACCTCCCAGGACCCTGCAGTGCTCAGTTCCTCCTAGGTCAGGTCCTTATTTAATCTTGGGCTGCTGAGCTGCCACCCCCTCTCAGTGTGCATGGTCACAGACACAGCCACTTGCCTTTTTGTCTTCAGGGGTCAGCTGGTTCATCAGCATGGTCATGTTCTCAGTGCTCCAGGTCCAAGAATTGCTTGTAAAGTACTCTAAAAACATCATGGACTTATGAAGACGTGTTATTGTCTTCATCATCCTGCAATCCGAGGCATGGAATGGACAGGTTACAGGGGCAAAGAATGTTTCCAACAAGTGAAATAAACAATAAGATTTCTCACCCTCCAGCCACCCACCCCCATCTCAAAAGATCCCATCTTGCTCCATACCTAAAGCATATTGTATTACATCAATAGGATATTTCTGCATAGTATTGAAGTGAACTTTGGCTGTCCATTCTCTGCATAGAACCAGAAATTATCACAGCCCTTTTTTTTCCCTAATCCCACTTCCCAGTGCAGTTGTAAATTACCATTTCTTCTTTTTTTTAGGGGGAACCATATGTTGTGTTCTGTTGGTAACTCTTAGTTTGGGACAGGGAGATGGAACCCTTTTCCCTTTAACACACTGCAATAGTTAGCTGTACTCAAGAGTGTGACTCGACAGATGTCTCAAATTGCACAGAGCAGAATGTGCAGGACCTCCCCCTAACAAGGGAGGAAGTTGCTCTGATCTCCCTGCACGTTGTGCAAGACCAGATCTCTGTAACAGAACAGAGGTTTTCATCATGGTTACTGAGAGATTAGGGCTTAAAAACCACTGGCAGCAAAATTTTTAAGGGTATAGACAGATCACAGCAGATCGTGTTCAACACTACTTCAAAATATGCAGAAATATCTTCCATCATCCTTTATTATGCAGAGGAAAAAAACTATAAAATCATCATTTGGAATACAGAGAAATTATGTTATAAGGATCAATTTGGGCAAGTTGCTCTTCAATCATACCATCTGAAGTGACCCAAAAAAAGGGTGAGAGTCATTCAGCCTCTCAGATGCAAAGCTTCCACACTTATGACAAGAAAATTGTTTCAAGTGTCCCAGTGTTAGAGATGGTCACTCAATTTTAATAAGTGCTAACTAGTACCACATAGCCTAATGCTATTCAATTCCTGCTTTGGGTGCTCAAGGTATTTGCATCTCACAGAAATGAAAAACTGCTTCCAATTTGATCCTTATAGCAAGACAGTGATCATTTCAAGCACAATGGTAAGGGGGGGGGCAAAGAAAGCAGAATCCAGTACTACCAGGAAATGGTTTTCTGAAGGTAAATTTTGCCAACAAAGATCAGAGAAGCAATAAAAGCAAACTTATTTTTCTCTGAAAGCTGCCTCGATGCATTCATACTTGTAGAAAGGATATAGCACATTGTCCCAGAAACTCTTCTAAAGAAAATATTTTGCATTGCATTAGTGTCCCTTACTGTCACTAGCAGATGGTATCTCAGTATCTAAAACATTAAAATTTCCTCTTTTTCTTTTCATGGAATGGATCAACACAAACCACAGAGATCACTGAAAAATGTAATCTCTAAAGCACAAAATGATTAAATAATTTTTTTTAAACCTCATAGGAATACATCTACTAATTCAGAACTGCCTTCAAATGTTAGACCATAAGCTGATTTTATTACTAACACCTCTAGGAGCTTTCAAACACCTGCTTAGAGTTTCACCAGCTGGGCAAGGTGGCACCAGTGGGGACTGAGTTGAACTGGAGCTCCTGATGCAGAAATAATTGGGAATATAGACTCTGCAGCCAAAACATATCCTGTGCAACCAAGACTAAACTGAATGGAAAAAAAGGGATGTTAGTTATATCAAAAAATTAGGAAAATAACTCAAAACTTGGAAAGCAAAGAGCTCACTGGTCAGATAAGCCAAAAAGACCTCAGAGCTAAAAGGCCTGGATAAAATCATGCCAAACAGCATTTAAGCCTTTTTGCAGAGCTCTGTCCACTGACTGTCTGAAGATTATTTAACCTGACTTGCCCTTTTGAACCTTCCCAGTCTGTGTCCTTATGCTAAGCTGGACCAGCAGCTGAATTTTAAAGTGCTTTGACTGCTACAGTTTAAAAACCTTGTGCCTCTGCTAAATACTAACTGAGCAAATGAATACCTGACTAGATAAGTGTATATTTTGAATTTTTTTTCTAGACACTGACATTGGTTTTCATTCTTTTCTTTAAAAAAGCAAACTAAATTTAAGCTAATGCAAAGACTCTGCTGGGATTCTTTTTGTGTCTGTTCATGGATATGATTTTAGAGCTTAGCTAAGCCGATTACAGAAAAAAAAAAGGCTTAAAAGAGGTTTTTTTCCTCTTCCTCCCTCCAACTCAAATTGGATTTAGCAACTGACCACAGAACCAGCTGATTCAACTCATCAAGGAAAAAACTGTTTTTCGTTGTAGGGTTAGTTTCTTTCTCTACCAGCCCAAAGAATCCAATTCTCCACATTATCTCAGCTGCCCAGTCAATAACAGGGTTGGCAGAAGTGGAGCACACGACTCAAAACCCAGCAGAGTCACACAATGGAACTTCATCCCTCAATGTGAAGTTCTGAAGGTTAGTTATTCCAAAAACAGCCATTGGATACAGGTCATAAATATCAAAACCAGCCAGTACAAGACCAAGCATTGCATCACAACTTCTTCCTTAGCTGAAGACAGAAAAAAGCCAGCCATGATGACCAACTCACAGAAATGAGCATTAGCAGCAGGCAGCCAGTCTGGGTGACTTTCACTCAGATTTAAGGTTGAATTCTGCCTCCTGCTTTTGCTTTACTGCCATCAAGACCAAGCACATACAACAGTCTGAGAATCACATCACAGGAATTCAAGTTTAAGCAAGTTAATTCAATTATCCATAAGTTAGGTGGCCTTGTTTCTGTACCAGGCAATTGAAAGTGACCTGGCTTAGGGCTGTAACTGCAATTTGAAGAAGTCTTACACACAACCTATTGGTCTCCAGCTTAAAAACAGTCCTGGTGCCAAATACAGACTGATCCCTCAGTGCATCTACAGCCTGCCAGACTGCAAGTCTCCGCAGAAGCATTACAGGAAATTACTTTTTTATAAAGGCTCCTCTGAAAAAACATAGAACAAGCTTTTAGATTTGTCTTTGTTCACATTTTCACCTGTGAATTGTGAACTGTAAGACACACTACTGAATTCTTATGTTTGCAGCAGCTCTGTGGCTGCTTTAAATACACAATTTAAGCACTGTGAAGAGATAAAAATATATTGATCTATTTAACATGATTATATTCGTGACTCATTTGTGGTTGGTAAGACAGTAACTACACAAAAGGTGCTTCCAGTTTAAGGAAGCTTTAGACTGAAATGACAGTTGTAAAAGACCTAATTTCACATTTTCCTCTGTACATCAGCCACACCTTTCCTTTAGCTTTCTAAGAAGCAGGAACAGAAGAATTGCTGCAGAAACCTCTGAACTAAAACTTTAAATATTTCATGTCACATGCTGTTCTCTCAGAGCAACTGGGAAAATTTGCTTGGTGTGCATTTTTAAAGGTTTATCATTTCAAATACACCAAACTGCTTTTAAATAACACATGGTTCTGCCGTGCTAAGCACTATGCAAAGATACAGGAGCAAACTAGGCCTTTGTATTAAAGATAATTAGACAACTAATAAGCTTTGCTATGCAACTAAGTATATGGCAAGCTACCAACACTACCTTTAAACTTTGATGCTCAGGTTTATCACCACTATTTACATAATTTCACAATGCTAGAGCATTTTTTTACTATAAAATATTAAATCTCCATTATGCCAGTTTTTTTTGTACATGTTCTTTCTATACAAATTTGGAAGAAATATAGGTTATTTCTTCCTTCCCTTTCCTTACCTTTTAATATTATCAGAGAATCGTTAAATTCAAGAACCTTCAACTAGATGCAAAAACAGCAAAAAGATTTCCATTTCATCAAAAACATTGCTTCCACAAGTGAGGTGCAAAACAATGACTTCACATTGCAGAAAGATTAAAACAGATAAGTGCTTTGAAAATAAGAAAGATTTTTGGTTTTAATTTTTATTATTATTAACTTAATCATTTAGTTCTGAAGGATCACAGACCTGATCTGTTTCTAGTTTCTTCCATTTCTTCTACTTGATAAAAATTTTAATTCAATTGCACATTATCCTAATGCATTGTACAATATCCTAATGGTATGACAGGAGTGCAGTAAACCTGCACAGTGATTTCATTACTTATTTTTCTTGCCCTGTATAAAATAGAGACTTCAGTGTCTCAGCACACAGAGGGCAAGCACCCACTCATATAAAGGCAGGTTAGCAGAATATTTACATTTCCTTGTGCTGATTTTATTACATTATTATACTGTTGCTCTGCTAAATCACAGTAGAAAAGGTCACATTTTTGATGAAGCCAGTCCTTCTTCATTCAGAACAGCATTACATTGAGTTTAAGAATATCCAATTGTGTTTCCAAGTCTTTAGAAGTTTCTGAGTACATGCTACCTGGTAATTAATATCACTCTATCAACAGACAAAATGACCACAGCAATAGCAGTACACCCCCCAGCCCAGCAGTTAAAGCAGCTTCAAAGTACTAGAAAAAAGTGCAAGAGTAAAGATTTGTCTCAAAATTCTTGTATTGTTAAACAACACTAGCTTGTGCCATTAGGATTTAACACTGCCCATCTTCCTCACATCTAGGTATTCATTTGCTTATACTGCTTCTGTTGCAGGCTCACATTTTTAAATGCTTTTAAAAAAAAAAGAGAGGAGTGCTGTCTAATGAAAGCTGCATTCCTGTAAGTAGGCTGTGTAGCCAGCTTAAAAGCTGTGACTGAACAATAGCTTGGTTTAGTTCAATCTGCCATCTTTTCTCCAAACTGGAATCTTGTGCATCATAGGAAACTCATCCAATCACTGTTATAGTAAGCTAAGTAGGAATATTCATATCAGTGAAAATTTATTTTTTATTCTGTAAAGTATTAATGTCACCAATTGTACCAACATGATGAAAGTCCTAAATTCCATCTTTAGACATAAGAAGAACATAGTAAGAACTCTGGGAAAAGCAAAAACAAGATTCAACACTCTCAGAGTTAGAATATAAAACTAAGCTAAATATTCTAAACAGCATGATTATTCACAGCCTCATTTTACTCCCACTGGTCAAATACTCAGCAGAGCAGCTGCCTTTCAAAGCCTGACAAGATTCTGGCAGCACTGCTTCCCAACCATGCACAAGACAGGACGTTGGCATTTATAGCATAACTATTTTAGTGAGGGATGAAGTTTTCATATCTGTCAGGGAATTTCTATCCATTTTTATTAAAAGTAACTTGAAAAATGCAAGAGAGCCTAGAAGCTAAGATGTTTTATGTACAATACCTTTAGAGTTGAAATTCTGAAAACTTTTTCATGTGGGAAGATTATTATACAGGCACAGCCGACTGCCACTGCTCTAAGTATGACACTGCTGCAGCTGAGAGGTTTTCCCCTACCAACCATTTACACAGCTCCTTTCTACTCATCCAGTGCTGTGTTACAGAGCTCTCACCCTCCTTGTCCAACAGACCTAGGCTACAGGACAACAGATGAATACTCACTTGTGTTAATATACTGCCACCACAGTGGAGGTTTTATAGTTTGACGGCAAATGCTTGTGAAAATGTAATATAAGCAAAGAGTTAAAGTCATATGATTTGGCAAATCTGAAACAAATTGAAGTGGTACCTTATATTCCTTCTACATGGTTTAGTTCAGCCTGTTATTTTCACCACTTCAGTTAGCCAAATGCTAGCCTGAATATTAAAAACTGAATGGGATGTTGAGATGATACAAACCAACACAGCAGGTCGAATTGTATCATCTCCAGGAATCATCTGCAATTAAAAGCTCATTCTCTCATTCCATTTTCAGTTTATAAAAGCAACAACAACCTTAACATAAGCAACTTCCTAGAGTTTAATGACAGACTAGGACTCTGATCCAAGACATGACTTGGAAAGCATTGCTAGGCCATTAATAGCCATTAATGCCATTGCTCAAGTCATTAAACTCTCCAAAACCCAGCCACTGGATTCTTATTGCTTAGTTAATAAACCTAGACAGTACCCAGGCCATATCTTCTTTACAAGTCTCCACCACCTTATGGGCAAGATATTTTTAGCCCAGTCCCTCTTACCGTGGTTTCCGACCTGTCAATATGAGTAAAACATCCTGGAAAAAAGTTACTGTAAAGGCCTCTGCCAGCCAGCAGTGATACAAGAGGGGGCTGTCAGTGAGCTTAAACTCAGGTATTCTTGCTACATTATCTAATGGATATAGCTTGTAATTGGTACTCATGTAGTATTCTGTAGGAAAAAAATAAGGATCAACACATTTTTAATATTTATTATTCAAGAACAAACATCACTTGCTCTATATCTTTTCATTCTCTTTATCTTGACTGCTCAAACCTTTAAACTATCCAACCAAAAAACATTCTCATTTTTGCTGGAAAGTTTAAAGTCACTTTGAATTTGAGGACCTGTTCTCAGGAAAAACAGGTTGTTTTTAGAAAAAAAAACCCCACAAAACAAGCAAAAACCAACACACATCACATAGCTTTGTTTAAAAGTCAGAGGAACAAAAAGGCAGAACCAGTCACCATTACCTTGGGCTTCTTCCAGTAATCCTGAGGTAGGTATCATACAGGAATGCTGGGGCCTTATGGCTTACAGCAATCCAGTAATGATATAAAAGGTGATTAGAAGTTAGATTTACATTGGGCCGTCTGAAGGCCTGTTCGAGAGGGTTCCTCTTGAAAGTGGAAATTACATGGTATTCTGAGAAAGAGAAGTTGCACAACAGCTTCGATAATCACCATGTAAAATGTAATGTTTCTCAAAGCACATTACAGGGAACAGCATTAACAGCAGTGTCTCATTTAAATAACCACCCAAACTCTTCTACAACACACAGAAACTAAAACAGTTATGAGCTTTTAACCCAAAATACTATTGAACTGGTTCTTACTATAATCAAGAGGTGGTTTATGTCTTCAGTGCCATATTTTATTGTAGCTTCTCTCTTTCTGTTCCTGTTCCCTATGCTAGAAGTTGGTGGTTTCAAACACTGACAGCAATTTCAGTTTATAAAGCATGTAAAGCTATTTAAACAGTCATCTATATTTCATGAAGAGGGTTATTCTGATCGCTTGTGTGAAGAATTTTAAAACAGATTGAGGACTCTGCAGTCATCTGAAGCGATTTAAAATGACATTTTCAACAAATTTATCCAAATTTAGGCATTAAGAAAAAGAAATTAGGGTGGGACTGCATGAGAAATTATTGGTGACACCTGTAAATTCAGTACATAACAGATATTGCAGGGATCAGGGTCTTTAAAAGTTATGTGGAGATTCACCTCTCCTTTTATCTTCTCCTATAACTTTATGCTGTTGTTTATAGACAGCACTTAAATACCCTGATTCAAACTGGGGTATAAGTGAAGCCAGCAATTTTACACGTTAAATTGAAGCAATAATGTTTGCAACTACAGATCCATGTAAAATGGGCAAAAGCAAATAAAATAGATTTAAGTATTGAGGTTAACTGAATGAAAAAAGTACTCTGAGCTTCAGAACTCAATTTCTGAAAACACTGAGGACTAACAAACAGCTTTACTATGCCAAACAGCTTGCACTGTTCTTTACAACATAAACTATTACAAAGCTGTTGGCCTGTGGGTTACATCCTGGTCAGGATATCACATTTCCTTACAGGCTACTCTTCCCTGTAGATGAACTGTTGAAGTGACATACAGCAATCTGAATATTAAAAAAGCCACCTCAACCAACAACCAACTTAAGCCAAACACAAAGAGCTACACAAGGATGAAACTATTACCAGACCTCTCAATTATGCAGATGTACAAAACATTTAATTGTGGGCTGCTTATGCATATGTTTTTGTCATATGTATTTATTGTCATTGGCATTACACTCAGTATCACTACTGCTCCTCTGAGCAACACTTCTCTCCACACACTGTGGACTAGGTCATGGCAGCAGTAAACAGAAAAATCAGTTCTCCCATAGTTTAAGTTATAATGGAAAAAGAGTGACCAAAAAAAAACCCAAAATACCAATAAGCACCAAATGAAATGGAGGAAATGCTGCAGGGGTAGGGGGAGAGAATTAACAGTGGAAGCTAATGAGAAAGCACAATTCACTGCAAAATTGAGAGGTATGGCTAAAATACCAGTTTCAAAAATAGAAATGCATTATGGTTTGCTGATTATAACCTTTTTGGGTTTTTTTTATTAAGGCTAATGAGAAAAAAGAAACATGGCATACCAACTTCACTCCAGTGGAAAGGATTGGTGCCACCTGTTGTACAGTTATACACCATGACTTTTCTTGGTCTGAGAGGAAAAGAAATGAAAGGGCAAGTTAGAAGAAAAACAACTTTTTAAAAACACAGACTACAGAAGAGATGCCCAAAGTTATCTTTCCCTCAACAGCATCACTTATATCAAGCAGAAAGCATCAGTCTCATGGTCGATTTTTTTTTTGCTATAGCATCTTTCAGTATTTTCCTCCTTCTTTAATTATCATATTTCTTTTATTTCAGAGAAGGCATCACCTACACTACTAAAGGTTGTATTGATTACAAACAATACCCAGGAGAGGATTTTCAGACATAGCTTCATAATACCAGTAGGAGATGTCTTCCTCTGGCACAAGCAAGTTACACTCTGAGAGACTAACGCTGTCAGAACCTTTTACTCCTTTGTCCTGAGGGAACAGCAGGACACTGATGAGGATTTCAATACAAGACTGGCTTATTAAATACACAATAACATTTCCAAATATTCAGTACTCTCTTCTGTCACCATTTATACCTGTTAATTGCAGAATACCAGGCTGCAGCCAGTGTTGTGTTGACAACAACATCTATTGGGACAAGATCTGCTAATGCATCGTTGGAAGCTCTCATTGTTCGAAGAATTCCTTTTCCTGCCTTGAAGAACAAAACAACAGAGACAGAAGATCCAGAAGTAAAACAGATGAAGCTTTTCTGCCTTCCAAAAGGAGGGGGGGAAATTAAGTACATTCATTACTTACAGCAATGAAGATACCACTAGGTCCATTGAAGTTATCAATCCAGCCCTAGTAGGAAAGGGGAGAGGGAAAGGATTTGATTAGAGTATACTGAAATCAGCAGCTTCAAGTGAAAATTTGAGCAGTTTCATGTATAAGGGGTGGAAGAAAAGGAGACCAAAGAGAGGAAAGATTTTTAATTCCATGTCGCTAAATAAAGTTCTTCCATAGCAAATTCTGGTGATGTAACAAGTTCCTATGACTCAGATGAGATCTACGTGTGAGACACCATGGTCCTTCAGAGAGAGATGCTTATTTATTTCTTAGTGAATGAATTGCAATTGTTCATAAAAATATGTTTATGTTCAAAGTGTTCAAGTTTACAAGTACTTTTAGACTAGTAACTCAGGTGTTTTTCATTTGTCAACCAAAATACATTCTTGCTCAGCTTTGATGACAGTATTTAGACACTGTATGCTGTTCTCAGTCATCCAGAAGCAACCAAGACACAATTTCATGGTCCAAGAGGTTTTCCTCACTGGATAAAGAGGCTCCCAGTGTGAACTACACTCTACAGCAAGATGGCCAGGTGACAACTCAGGGACTTACAGGAAAAGGCTCCTTCCAGCTGGCACCAATGATGGACGGCCTTACAATGGCAATGTTCAACTTCCCCCCTTCCTGCTGCACCACAGATTCAGCTAAGGCTTTCGTGTACGTGTAAGTATTGGGTCTCTTGCCTAACAGCTTAGGAGTAATATCATTCACTAGGTCATCATCCATCCACCTGAAGGAACAAAACAAGAAGCAAGTGTAAATTACTGCATGCTGCTTCAGTGGGGAGGTGGGCTGTGAAATGGTGAAGTTACCATGACTATTTTTTTCCTCATTTAAAGAAAAAGGGACACACACTGAAACAAAAACAAGTTTCTCAGAAAAACAGAGGATTGCACGTTCAGTGTCCATCAAACAAAGCATACTGGCATTTATTTTTTGCCCTGGTAATTCATTTATAACACACCAGCTACAGAGCAAGCAGTACTCTCATTTATAATAGCCCAAATTCTGCCAACCAAGTTCTCAAAGATGGAGTGCAGACACAGCACATTAGTCTTTGGAACACAGGCTCACTGCATTATGATCTACAAAGTGATACCACTGCACTGGAGTCCCAGCTGCATTACCAACATCTTGTCCACCTTTGTGGTGTTGAGCCATCACACACCACCCCTGAAGCAAGCTGGTCAGTGTTTCTCCCTTTAAATTATTTAAATCTCACTATTCCATCTTGCTTCCCAGTTCATATTAAAAACATAATAACCTTCAGTCACAGCTTACAAGTAAGAAAGATGTGCCTCTGCAACTATTGCTACTTTGGTGTTCTTCACTGCAAAACAGGACTTGAAATTTTTTTGCCTTGGTCTCTTAGTCACAGAAATGGAATTTATTGTTTTTCACCAACATCACATTACCAAGTGGACACACATCAGGCTCCTTTCATGACATGAACAGGGTAGGAAGAGGAGCAGTGGAGGCTAGAGATCACTCTTATAATTTTACAAAAGCCTCCCCTCGGGAGTTCTAAAGCACACAGAGCTGTCCCTGCCCATACCAAACAATTTCAGTTACATCGGTCTCTTCACAAGTCAGATATTCAAAAATATGACTATTTTGCAATTTCTCATTTTTAAGAGTATTTAAAGTCAACATTATAAAAAAAGGCTGGCTCAATGTGTATTCTAGGTGGTAGCTCATTTGGTTTTAATGTTAGCATCTTCCACCTAAAATAACAAGTAGGTTTTTTACTTTTTAATTAGTTCTTTTCAGTTTTGTACTTCTCTTCCAAGAGGTGATATTTTGTATAAGGTAAGAAGGAAGAGACTGATGTAGTTACATTACACTTATCCCACATCATCACCTGTTTCAGAGTTTAACAGCTACTAAGGGCTCGGAACAGTTAATATATACAGCAAATAAAACACCAAATGAGTCATTTTTCCTGCCTGTAATGTCCAACTCAGGACTTAAAGCTACAGAAAACAGATTTTTAATGTCTGGGCTCTCAGGTATCACTTCTACAGTAAGCAATATTATTTGAGCATCTCAGTCTCATCTTGCAATGGCATTTAGGTGGATGCAGTAGAGGCAGCTTTTCAAGGCACCTTAGTTTTATCCTTTCCTTCCCAGTGCTGGTACCAGCACAAGTCACCAGTATCTCCTGGTTCAGCTAATCATACAGCTGCAAGACTGGCACCCTCAGCACAGAGAAGCCATCACCAAGAGATAGGAGCATCCCCCTCCTTCAGTACCCCTCCACACCCAGCTCAGCTTAAAGGAACCATAAACCTTAACCCATCTCCTACAGAACAGGGGAGTGCCAGCCATGCTGTCAGACCTATGGGACAGCCTAAGAGAACTCTTCATCTTTACAGCTCCAAACTGTGTTTTGGTACTCCAACAGCAGGAAGAAGTAAATTCCTAAAACACAGCACGTACTCAAGGGAATCTATCAGCTTCTTGGGATCCACAGGGGGTGGGTACACCACTTCCTCAATCTGTTTCCGATTGCAGTATGCATAGGCGGTGGAAATGTGCATGAACACCTCCAGATTCTTCATTCGCTGGGCCAAAGACAGGAGCTGCTGTGTGGCAACCACATTTAACTGCACAGCATCCCTGTTGATTTAACAGAAATGTCATTAGTACAAAGCAAGACAAAAACAAGCAAAAAGAGATTAATTCCTAAAATGCCTCAGCACTGGGTATATAAAGTATCCCTGAATTCTCTACCCTATCCCAAAAAAGCAGCATAGACACTGCCCTAATTTTCTGCTTAGAATAATATACCACAGTCCTAATCTAGAGCACCTCTCAGTGTTCAGGCTAATTCTCCTTGTACCCTTTTCTTACCAGCATCCTTTGATTTCCTCAATCTAAATCCCAATCACACACTTTCCATAAACTATGAAGGAAATAATGCAACACAACACCAAGCTTCCATAAAATGCACTTCTGAGCTTCCAGGTTCAAGCTGAGTTAGTTGGAGACTGGCATCTACTTATAGGATAGAAAAAGGCTCCATACAGGATAGAAGGAAGGGGGAAAAAAAAGGCAAACCACCAAGAGCCACACTTCCACTGCAGTTTCACAGCTGCCCATCACTGTGTTTAAGGACACCACAGCAGAGTAGGTCTATCTCTACAGTTCCCAGCAGATAACAGCTTGCTGATCAACTCCTATGATCATTTTATAGTTTAGATCTTCTCTCCAGCCTACAGACTTGCTGTGGGCACCAGTTTCCTTGTACACAGTGTCCTATCAAGTTTCAAGAGTACAGCTAAGCAACACTTCATCAAAAGTGTTACATTAACAACAACAACAAAATCGGTATTCCCCAAACAATCACTAAGCTCCAGACTGCTTTATCTCACTTTATTACTGAAGTGGGGGACAGGAAAGGAGAGCATTATCCCAAAGCAATTAACACCAATGGTAACTAATTAGTTTGCTACCTCTTTCAACAAGTCAAAGGAGCTCATAATCCCAGCTGTGTGCACCACTTTTTCCACTTCTTCTTTCCATCTCTCTCCCTATGCATCTACTTCTCCCAGTTCAAACCCCCATTATTAATAAGGGACTTTCAAAAGACAGGAAGACAAGCTGAGCTGTATTTCATCTCCTGTTTTTCTTATCAGGTAAGAGAGCAAGCAGTAGAGCTGCCCACACATAACTTTTCTCACAAAACTCTGTCCTCTGGGAATCTGCATTTCCTTTCTAACAAGGCAGGCCAAAGGAATAGTTTGCACTGCCCTTTATAAACCAGGAGAAAAACTAACATTACTACAGAGCACAGTACATGCAGCTATAGCTTATTCACAGCCTTTCTACCCATATTTGCAACACTGGGCACACATCTGATTGAGCCCCTCCCTTTAAGCACCACTGGTTTACCAGACCAGGGTAAGCAGAATTTTACACTCACCTTAGCGTTTCATTGAATCTGACTGTAGCAGCACAATGAAATATAATATTAATGCATTCTATAAATTCTTCCTTGATTGGTTCACTAAGATCCAGTTCAGGCTGTGTAAGTTCACTCTCAACTACTATTATTTTTTCTTTGAAGTCTGGTTGTTCTTCTCTCAACCTGTCAAAGAGCTGTCAAAAATAACAGGACTGTAAACTCAGTGAAGGCATGAGAAACACTTCACTTAAGTGAAGAAAAATCCCACATTCTTTGTCTACACCTCCTAACTTCTCAAGACCAAGTTAGAACAGTGCATTAGCAATACCATAAGAACATGTTACAGACTTCTCATGAAGTAAACTATATTTTTTTCCAATATATTGAAAGGGAACAGTCTACCCACTTCCCAAGCTTGATAATAGCTATTCAAATTCCTATAAAACTCATGCTGGATTTTAGGTTTAGAAATCTTGCAGTCTTGGAAAACTTCCAGATTATTAAAAGAAAAATCCAACAAGAAATCATTTATCTGGCCAGTTAAAAGAAAAAAAAAGGCATACCACATTAGAACATTTGATTAAATTTTATCAAATTGGAGTTCAACAATTCCCCCTGAAAAAAATATCACCAAAATTATATTCCATAAAGAACTCTCCTCCTAAATAGCTGGGCTCTAACCAGGTGGTTTAACACACAGATCAGAATTCTTGCCTCATCTTATTTACACACATTAGTATGCAAGTTTTCCTGAGCCACACAGTACTATGGGAATAAAACACCCTTGAAAGGTGCAGAAGAGAAGACCCTTCTTTACTGTCCAGGGCCCAATATCTTGCAACTGCTTCAACACCAGTTAATTATATTGTATTAAAACCACACAGTACCTTCTTACCCCCCAAGCATGCAGTTATACCAAATACAAATAGTCAAAAGATATTTCCTTACAGAATGACCTTAATTAATTTTAAACTATAAATTAAGTAACCTAAAGGTGCAGTTCCACAACACTTCAGGCAATATAAGTTTATATTTCTACCACAGAGACTGGTCCCTCTCCTAATTTCTTTATTTCTGTTGCTTCTCTTCCACTGGAAAGAGCAAGAAGCCCCAGAGCTGTGTGAGCAGCTGCAGGTCTGGCTTTTTTTTTAGAGACATTTTTTCAGCCCAAACATGAGCTAATGCAGCTTGCTGTGTGGCCACCTGATGTAGCAGTGCTAATTCTGCAGTGAGAACATGGGACATCTCCACTTCTCGAGGCCTTGACTGGACTTTGCAAACATGAAGCTTCACTTTATAGGACAAAGCTGCCAAAGCAGCATTTAAAGCCTCTGCAACTCTTATGGGTACAGCAAACAGTTCTTACCTAAGGGCAGAAACTTGGAGTGATTTTGAAAAATAAGCCTGCTATGTGTTTGGTGGAATGATGCACTTACCTCCAGGGAGCTGAAGCAATTGTCTGTTAACCATATTAATGTGTGATATTGCATTATAACAGACAAACAAGACCATGGATGAGCTCTTAGAAAGCCAGTTTTTATTTTTCATACATCCATCACATCTGCTATACCACTTTTGACATGCACAGTCATGCACTATTCCCACACTAGCACTGACACCAGTAACAAGGAGAAGAAACACCTAGACTGCATGCAATACATATGGCAAATCAGCAGAGGAACTAGATATGTAAAGTCCAAAGAAAGTAGAAACCTCAACACAGTTTTGCTATTTGTAGCTCAGTTTATTTCACATTTATTTTATTTGTTATGCATTCACCCATTTAGATTTCAAACTCTTCAGGAAACAAAGCATTCAAGCATCTGTAGAACACTTAATGAGCCCATCTAAATTGTGAAGAATTACTAGCAGTGCCCTTGCAACTACACAGCTTAAGACAATAGATCCTATTAAAATCTTCATAGACTTTTGGAAGACTCTTGATGACATTAAAGCCATTTCAAAAATGGACTTTCAATCTTGTCTAATCATTTGATGAAGCCAGAACAAACATCTGGTGCTATTCTACATCTCTGCATAGATGAGCAACTCCATCCCTGCATGTTCCTGCCTCAAGCAGTAACTCTGCTTACCAGGACTTCTGCTGTGAACCTGCTGCAGCAATAAGTGCTCACCAAGACTCAAATCACACCAGATTTTTATCTCAATGGGAGCTGGTACAGACTACAAGCAGACTTTGACTCAGATTTAAAAGCCTTTTACAAGTTTCCTAAAAGCTGCACTGAGCCTTACAGCAAAGTTTAAGTCAGTCCACACCAGTGCTACTTCTCTCTGCTCAAATACTCCCCACTTTTCTTTGGGTAATAGTGTATACAAAAAGTGGATTGAGAAATTTTTCCTTTTTCATCTCAAAGCTTAGTCTGGAGATCTTTTCCTTGTTCCAGGGCAGTGGCAAATGGAGGGTTTTGTGTAGATAGAACGTGCAACTGAATTTTAAGATAAAACCCCACTATAACTCATTCTGCTGTGTTTTATGACATTGCACAAGACTTCAGAAAGATGCTTTTGAAAAATGAGCCACAGTTTTGACTGGTTACAGAAAATAATTAACTAGGGAACAGCCACTCTCATATCTGCTATAATCCCAGCTAGTCAGAGTCATAGAAATCCTTTACATTGCCTGACTTTAAACAACTGACCTCTAAGTGCATTCATAGTTCCTTATTGATTCCCTTTTAGCACCTTCTAAGAGCACACTTTGTACAAACTACATTGCATCTCAATGAAAAAATTTAACTGCTGACACCTGTGTTTCATAAGAGAAAGGCCTAGATGGAAATAACAAACTCTGCTTTAGCAAAGCTCCTGCTAGAAATCTCTCCTCATCCTGGTCATCCTTCCCATTATGAACAGGACACTATCTAAGGACAAAGATGGGCAAGAGACATGGATGATTTTATACTTAGTGAGAATAGTCAAGCTAGCTCACCAGAATTTCAAGGCAATGAGTCTTTTCAAGAGCAAAGTATTTGACCCAGCATGCACAGAAAATCATTCAGAGAGCCACTTTGATAATTCCTCAGCACAGACCTTCAGTGCCTTTCTAGTTGCCACAGGCTGACCAAGAGAAATCTGTAACAATCTTCTAAGCCAAACATTTCTGTTCCACTTACAAATATAAGTTCCTGCTGAGATGACACATTCTTATTTACTGCTATCCAGTAGCACATTCCAGAAAAAAACAGAAGGCACAAGGTGAAAAGGTGACTTGCTTGAGATCTTAAGAAGAGTCTCAATCCATCTTACAACTCCCAGTCCACTACCTCTTGTACTTGATTTTATGTCCTCTTAACAAACTCTAACACAGGATTTTAATTCTCATTTCTGCATTACAGCTGAACATCCACCTCCTGAATTAAATACAGGATGATTTTCTACTACTGGCTTTGCTAGAGACTAACAGCTTAAAGTAGCTATAGAAGCACCGCCAGGTCTTAGATTTTGTATTTCTGTTAGAACAAAATAAAAAAAAAAAATTAACAATAACATTTTGCTTTAGACAAACTGAAGCTGTTTTCAAAATGAAATGGGAACATCATAATGTTAATAACAAAATACTAACAAAAATGAACGTTATGAGCATGTGACACCTACCTTACAGCTGGTAATTTCTTCTATTCGTGCTTCAGCTGTCTGCCTGGCTTTTTTTCTTACCAGCACATACACTGCTTTCACTTTAGGACAGGATCTGAGCAGCTTTTCCAAAAGCACTTTTCCCACAAAGCCTGTAGCTCCTGTCAGGAGGATGTTTTTTCCTTCATAGTATTCAGGAATGGAAACCATTGTGACCTTTACAAAAGATAAAAACCAAAAAGTATGTTAAAGAACTTACAGAATTCAGATTTGCAGAAGATTGAATAACTACCTACCAATGAAATTAAACCAGAGAGAAGGCTGAGTTAGTTGTTTGGAATGGGATCTGATGGTTTTACATTGATTACAAAAAAACCATATAGATCCACAGACAAGAGTTTTCCAACTTCTTCATCCATTAAGTCATTTGGGAGGAAAAAAAACCAAAAAAGTCGTTAAATTTCTCAACAAACTAAGACTGGTTAGCCACAAATACACCTCCTAATAAAAGGAAGGGTAAGGGATTATTACTCAAATTTAGCACAAAGCTAGAAAGTGGTTTAGGTTTTGTTCCAGTTATTAAGTTAACCTTGAGAATCATGATTCTTTGCCCTCCCTTCAGCAACCTCGTGGAAATGATGTCATTTTTGCTGAGAGAAACTGAAACTCTTACTAAGGACAAATATGGTGTGTCTCACAATAAAGTGAGAACATGACCTTTAGGATCTCTAGGACTCCATCACAGTGCATCATCCAGAGCTGCCATTTTTTAAAGTCAGATATAGGAACATCTTTACTGTGACCATGTCAAAACCCTAAACCCTTGAAGTTTTAAACTTCCTGTGCTGTCAGGCACTAATCCTCAGAGGAACACCACTTTTGACTTGAAGCCTTAGAGAAGGCTTCCAAGTTTGAGTAATAGAGTTAGAGACACTAATGTGTAGTTTAAATAAAAGTGTGTAATATCAGATAGTAAAGGGTTTGGAATTTAAGGTTTTAAAATATAGTAATAGGTATAAGACAAGATAGAAGTTTTGGGGCAGAAGTTTTAGTTTCTTCTGCCTTCTTGTCCCTTCTCCTTCTTAGTTTTAAGTAGTATTTTTTAGTTACATAAAAGGTACCATACTGTGGGTCATGAATGCTTAGTCACTAAGTCAAAAGTATAAATAATATAAATGTTAACTTTTAATTAGACTATTTAGCTTTAAAAAACCTTGTAACAAGTGAAATACAGCCATTTTTTGGCTTTTAACTTATTAACTAATAGTGCCGTAGCACTCACTGTACTATACATAACAGTTAATAAACATGACCTCTAACCTTTACTGTGACCCTTACTGTCACTAGATAAGAATGTGACATTATGGATACACTTCCAGCACATTTTAACAATCTTTCTAATCAGACTCATAAAAATCTTGAGCTAATTATAGTCCTCTACAGCAGTTCCACACAAGCAGCTGTGACCAGAACACTCCCAACAGGGACCACAGAGAGTCACAGAATATCCTGAGTTGGAAGGGACCCACAAGCATCATCCAGCTCTCAAGTGAATGGCCAACAAGGGGATTGACCCCACAGCCTTGGTGTTTCTGACCAGCTGAGTTTATCTCAGGGGTAGATTCCATAAAACCATGGTACTAAAAAAAAAAAAAAGAAAAATCCAGCAAAATTGAGCATCTTTAAACACAGATGGAACGTTTCTTAGGCAAATAAGGATTACAACACTGAATACCTTAACAGGGTGAGATCCCTTTTTCACCTGCCACCCAAGAATAAAGGTGCAACTTCCAAATACACTCAGTTCTTTCGAGACAGCAAGATACTGCTGAGGACTTAAGCAGGGACTTACAGGAAATGCACAGAATGTATGTTAGGACTGAACAACTAATTGGTCCTTTTTGCCTGAAAAGTAAGTAAGTGTTTTTGGAGCATCTGTTTGTCAGATATCCACCATATCAAAGCAATTGTGCTCTGTTTCTCATGTGCTCATATCTCAACAGTCTCTGAACAAGTTCCAAATGATTACTTGCTAGAAATGAGTTACTACCTGCACAAGTCCTGGTTTCACAAGTCTGGGTACAAACTGCTATGTCAGATACTCCAAATCCTTATTTGGACTCCCTTCTTTGAGAAGTGAAGCATCTAACAACTGATAGTAGGATACTGCAGCAAGTTTAGAGCAGAAAAAGCACTTCTATTTCCACTGACCACAGTACATCATCCAGAATTGTTTCTTTGAAGGTCAAGAGGAAAAGCTATTTACATTAAACCATTTTCACCACACAGTTAAGAAACCGTAAAGCAAATTTGAAAGCCCAGCTCCTGCCATAAAGCATGGAGTGCAAGACACAGCATGCTTATGAGTCATTTTTCCCTGTTCAATTAAGACATGGGCCTGTTGTCTTTACCATGGTTCAAAGTCACAATTAACGCTCCTCAGGTGTGTCTTCCCCATAACTTTTGTTTTCCTGGTCTTTGTGTACACCATTCAATTCCACTTCCTCCTAAAGATTTGCATGATTGCTCCCACATACAGGACAGGATTTTGGTTCCCTCAAAGAGGTAGGCAAAAACTCATGCAACCATTACTGCAGCAATTCTGTCACTAAGACAAAATATTTTCAGTTTTGTCATGGTTCCTACATAACCTTCTTACTAATTTACCTAACTAGCCATAATATCCACTTTTTAGCCCATGAGACTCTATGGGAGTATCTAATAACTATCCATTCACCTGTCCTTCCCCAAAGAAAGGTTTAATCCTGCTTCTGACACAATGCCACAACATCAGCCTGCAAACCTGCTCACATGGGCAGAGTCTTTGGCTACATCCACACAGGAACGCTGGACAACACCCAGAACATGGCTATGGTCCAACATCTGTTTCTAAAAGCTAAAGCCATGAAAAGTTATGCTGCCAGGGGAAATACCTGTGTTGCTCTAATTCAGCTTTTTAAGTGACAGCAAAATCTGGCAATATTTATGCTTCTGTGATGTAAAGAAAACCGGAACAAATTAGATCAAACTTTCCTGCCTCAGTCCTTTCTGATCATATTCCTTTGTGTAAGAGGCTGAAATGAGAATACCAGACCTACAAACCATTGACATCCAGAACTATGATGAACCATAATGATGAAATGGGTTCAATTAAAAAGCCAGAACATCCATAAATACTCATATTCACACTTGGGAGGCAGCAACACTTACATGTTTGCAGGCTAATATTTTATCTTGTTTTTTTCTTTAAGGATTGAGAAATGTTTCCTTTAAGAAACTCTCAATCCCATTTCTCTTTATCCTGTTCTCCAACAACCAAACTTTGGTAGACCTTATTCACAGCAACTTTCCACACTGAGACTGTCTTTTACTTCCATTACTCTGGAAGATTCGAGCTAGGAAACATAATTGGTGACTTTTTCAGAAGTACACATTGCTGTCAACATTACAGCAACAAACACAGGGATTGTAAGGGAACTGCCTAAAAGCACCAAATTTAATTTAAAGGGTAAAAACCATGTATGGAATCTAGGTGTGAATGAACAAAGTCTGAAACCAGCAGCCTATACTTCGCTCTGTTAGAAAGAAAGGTTATCTCAAGCACAGGGAAAGGAAAGAATGTTCCCAATCTCCACCTACCTACCCTTCCCTGCCTTCTCCAAGAATGCATCTCCACATGCCAGTTAGCATAGCACTGCTGGCAACTAACTCATCTCAAACTCAGAAAGGTATTACCTCACTGGTATCATATATTACTTTTTAAAGTTCTTAGTGGTAGCAATTTACTGAAGAACCACAGAATTGTTAGGGTTGGAAGAACTATTTTATAATTTTCTTTTTAAATAAAACTATCAAGAAATACATGCAGTTCCTATCAGAAATTTAGTTTGGTCTCTAACACATAACAAGCTGGTGCAGGTGCAAAAAAAAACCTACCTTGCAAGACACCACAGCAAAACCCATTTTAACATTTTAAGGTTAAGTGTCAGCAATTACTTTATCTATCTGTTTTAGAGTGTATTTTGTATGTTTACAATAGCTGTTAACCAGCAATCCATATTGTCACCAGTTTTCCAATTATTTTTTAACAGCCACCTCTTCAAACACACACAGCAAACTCCTACCAAACACAAAATCGTCTACTGCACACTGTGGAATATCTAAAACCCTGTATCACAGGGTTTTTTGAGCTAATAAGCAGTAACAGTCTAGAATAAAGAAATCTGAAAGGATTCATAAGAGCTCTGTAAAGAATTCTTGCTCTAGAACAGAAATAACCAAAATTCCCACATTACCCATGGTATAAGCAGCCTTTGCTAGAGGAATCTTACATGAAGCTGCTACAGAGCAACTGCTGCAGGGATCCTTCTCAATTCACAGCTTCAGGGCTAAGCCCATGGTGACACTTGGTAGATATGCTTGTGTGAAGGGTGCTGTCCTCTGATAAATCAAGAGTTCATAAGCATTTCAGGAAAAAAAAGAAAAACCACCAGCAAAGCAACACTCCAGGATCCTAGCCAACATTCCCCATCTTGTAAAAAATTCTCATGTCCAAGGCTGAGCAAGTGCTATTATGGAGCAAACAACAGCAGCTCTGTTTGCTTCCAGAGCTACTGCAGCAATATTTAACTCACAGCTTCAGAGGGCTCTGACTCTCAAAACAAGGACAATTCTGTTTTTAACAGGAAAATGATCAGTTCCCAGATTTGTCCAAACACAGATCAAGATGCTTAAAGATGTGCTTTCCAAGCGCCAGGAAAGCCTGCTGCAGTTCCACTGAATGTTAAATGCTAAATCCAGCAACTAGAGTGTGCATGTGTGTCCTTGCTAGAGATTAAATGCTCTGTCTTCTAGTTTATCACTGACAAACATTAGGTCAACAGCATGCTCCCTCCAAATTCAATCCTATCAAGATTATCGCTCACAGGAAATAGAAAACGTGCATTTCCCAACCTCTCAAACATCAGCAACAAGCCACAAAGTTCTGCAAAAACAACAACCCAACAAATCAATTTTCCCCCTTCCCTCTGACAGCTTGAACTCAGCACTAGCAAAAAGTAAAAAGCAGAAAAGGTAAGGTGGTAGGAGCATTTTGTTTATGTATATTCAGAAGATGAGATTCACCCAGACATCAAATCTGAGTGTACCAAGTAATTTTAAACACCACAAACACACCCCACTGCATCCACACCAGACAAAAATCATTACAGAAGTCCCTCATATAGAGCTCCAATTGCCACATTGCAAGCCAAAAAAAATAAATCTTTGGGAACTGGAGAGATTGGAGAGACTCAGGCAACAAAGGAAGTAATATTTAACTCATCCAAATAAGGTTACTGCCAGAAAGACAAGTCTGGGTCATGTCATATCATATTGTATCATCGTGTCTCATTTCATCTGTGCCTTGTTTCCACAAAAGTAAATCAATGAATGTTATCAGCAGAATGCCCACATTTTCAAGCACCATATGGGCCAGTGACCTGCCCTACGTGGCCAATACCTAGGCAGCATATCTCCAAAGGATACAGCCTGTTTGTCTTTGTGGTCCAAGGTTATATCCATTGGGAAACCTTATCTGTGAAAGATACTGCTTTCAAAGATGAGTAGAGACCGTAAGCTGCTTTGGGTGCAAGTTAACCTTAAAGCACATCTATTCCAAACTTCCCAATCACGTGGAACACTTGGGATTCTTCCCTCAACTAGCAGAAAGACAGGCTCATCCATGTTTTAGATTTCACCAGCATTCTTATTTACTCTCTGCAAGAGCATTTTCTTTACTAGTTGTAAGCCTGTAACACACCTCCAGGAGCTGGAAAACACACTGGCAGGCTTGGAAGCTAATTAGAACAACTAAGTTCTGAAGAATTATCAGAATGGGCCCACTAATCCAACATCAGCTAGCCAGTCTTTGGCTTGGCCCTCCTGGTAATATGCCAGCCCTCAGGTGTCTCACTACACACTTTGCACACAATAACGGGGATATATTCAGGGTAATACTGTGTTCTGTACACATGAAATACAACAAAACTAAATCTGAAGGACCAGGCCTGAGTCACAACTGCAGCATGGATAAATGCCACCACAAGACCCAAAACTCTATGGCAAAGAATATGGCTGACACTCAGTGATTTAAGGGAATTTCTGAAAAATAACGAGGCATTTCCAACTAGTTGAATATCTTCAAGATTGAAGACTAAAAAGAAACTTCCCAACTACCAATGAAGAGATTTGTCCTCTTTAAATCATTTATCTAATGAAACACAATACCAGTTCGAGTAACCAATCTAGTTAGGTCAAAGTTTACATAGCTGAGTGTATAGCTCTATGTACAAAAATAAAGCAGACTTGCTTTTCAAACAGTTCTCCTCACTATTCTTAACCACTGAAATATGCTGGACACTGAAAGCTTGCCCTAGAGTGTGTGCTCCTCAAGCTACATTCCTCCTGGATACATTACTACCTCTGGCAGCACACGAATTCAAGGTAAGGAACATTATTAAATTGATTTAGGCGAGACTTAGCTAATACTGCATATAATCTATTTAACAGCAGTACAGCACTTCAATACCAGAATACTGATTGACACCAGACACGGAATTAGTTCTGTCACTTTCTTTTAGATGGCAATGACAAAACCAAGTACAGTACTCACGCAATTGCTTTGGGAAGATGGTGAATTGGGACCCATGGCCACCAATAATTTACCAGCAGAATTCAGCCCAACTCACCAACTACTTCACCCAAGACACCCTTGTGAAATAAGATATTCTGAAGGGAGGGCTGTGCTCACCGTCATGGAGTACTTAACCTCTTTTAATCCTTCAGTCTCATGGAACAGAACCTGATTTCAGTGTGGGCCACTGCTGATTTGATCTCAGCAGAACTCTGTCATCAGAGCTCTTCAGTGCATGTGGTTACACAGATATTTCTCAAACATGTGCTCACACACCTTACTTCAGCCAAAGTTCTGGTTTGACTACAAATCTCCACTTACTTTTGCTTTTAGTCAGAGGGATTTCGTACCAGATGACTTTGTACTTCTTAGCAAGTAATCTGTTCACAAGGTACATGCTAGGGAAGTCCCTTGCTTTGCTGTAACTATGTTTCTTTTACAGACAGTTCCTCCTCAGAAAATGAATTCAAACAAAGTAGAAGGTTTTTACTGTCCCTTTATAACTCGGTTATAAGTTGATGTTTTTTCTAAATTGTTACTATTTCAGCTTAGTCATCAAGTGCACAGTGAAAGGGGGAAAAAAAAGCCTCTTTTGGTACAGTTAAACTCATTTCTCAAAACTGCACAAAAGGCACAGATCAGGTCAGAAATTAAGCTATTACAGGAAAGTATATCCCACATTAGAACCTTTACTGTACTCCACCTCCAGTTCACGTGAAAACAAGTTTAACACACATGCAGGGAGATTTTAAACAAGTTCTAGGAAATCAAGAGGCAGGCAGAGTCAAGATTTGCTGAACAAAAGCTGAGTTCCAGATAATTTTATCTAATTTAATTGGAAATCTGCATTAGAAATCTCACTTGCACTTTTGGTTATGAAAGGATTACAAGATAAAGCCTCCCCTGTTTATCAGGGTAGTTGCATAAATCATGGCTCTTACTTTGCATAAATCATTACTCTTGAGTTAACCCTGAAAGGAGAACAGAACCTGTCTGAAGGACACATCTGCAACACAATGAGCAGAGCAGCATCACTCAATTCTGCCTCTCCATCACTCCATTGTTATTTACTGCCTTAGGAAAACAGGCCAAAGGCATCACTTCAGCCTCCTCAGGAGCCTGCTGATACCCAGCCCTGGTTATCACCAGGGAAAGCTTCAGCAGCAGCAGGATTATTGCTCCAGTTCATAGTGAGATACTGTCGTTTTGCTGGGAGGGCAAAGGCAAAAATTGAGTAAATGGAATGTTGTTTGTTCAGCCACCTCCTTCAAGTGCTCATCAGTTTGTCAAGTTTCAGTGATAAGAGACAAATCTTGGTAATTAAAACTCAGATTCACCTTTTTCATATTGATCAGACAAGAAAAGGATAGCTACCCCAAAACTGCACCTGCAATTATGTTCTGCTCAAACTTATTATTCGCAAAGCAATTACAATTGGAATACTTAATCAAGAACAAAAATCCCAGCTCTTATATCTCTCATGTTTTTAATTACATAGAAGGTTTGAATCACATTTTACAATAGACATTACACGATAAATTTGAAGTCCTAGGAATCAACACTCCCAGACTCCTTCCATACTTTCCCAAATCTCTTACAGTTAAAAATGGTATTTTCTTTTGTATTATGTTCATGCACGAATTCACAATAATTCTTTTGAAACCTAAAAATTACTCCTTTATCTGACAACTGCTCTACCAAGCTGTATTTGAAACATAATCATCTTCCAAGAAAAAAAAAAAATACTAGTTTACCTTTCCTTTCTTCCAATACAAGTGGAACAAACTACCGCCGAAAAAAAAAATAAAAGCCCATTCCCACAATCTTCTTATCTTTAAAAGTGACTTAAATAGATAGTCAAAGTTGTACCAAGAGATTTCCTACCTGTCTTCCAAACAGGATGCTGGCAGCCTCCTCCTGCTGCTCCTGCTCAGAAGAGCTATTTACCCGGCAGGACGGCCGATACTGATGGTGTGCAGACTGCCGAGAGCTCCAATCCTAACTCCTATTTATGCTAATGAACGTCTTCTTCGGATCTATCAATTACACCTCTTGCACAAGGAGCTCGACGAATTTACAAACAACGGTAGGGAAAGGCATGAGGCAGTGTGCACACACAGACACCAACAGCAACATCTGCTCCAAGCACAGCCTTTGTCATCACATTCAGTGCTCACTACAAATCCTGCCTGGAGACACTCAGGAGACAAAAAATGGGAATACCTAGTTTATTCAGATAGGATTTGTTACCACAGTTTGCAGCTTCCAAACTGTGCAAGTGTTGAGCCTAAACAAAGCAGGGCTGGAAGAGTTATTGCTGCAAGGCTTGGAATCAGCAACAGGGAGAAACACCATGGATGTGCACGATGGTACTAACCATGCCCAGATAGCAAAAGTTTACACAGTGCAATCTTCCACACAACGTACCAACTAGCCAAGCACAATTGTTGCTGATATTGGCTCCTTTTCAGAATTTTTAGCTTGCCACTCAGCAGCTCTGCTTCCTGCAGACAAGTAATAAGCAAGCTACACTGAACATCCTCAAGCACTGAATATTTGGTGACAAAAAACCAAACACACACAATTTGTTGCTGAAGAAGCCAACCAAGCCTGCAGTCTCACTGCAACAATTCACATCTTCAACAACATCCAGGACCTTCTCAGGCACTCACTTAAACCTTCCAAATGGCTGTGTAAGCATTTTAGTTTGTTGTGTATCCCCTCCCAAGCACCGGAAACAACAACCTTTGTGAGGAGCTGGGAGCTCCTCCAAGAGCTAGAACTCAGAAACAGGACGATGACACAGAACCCTTCACTTTGTAGCAGCCAGGAGATTGAGTTTGGCCTTTTAGGAGCTAAGAGGTGGTATGGATGGTTACAGTTTTGCTTCAATGTTAAATTTTATCGACAAGTATCAATTACTATAGATGACTAAGATGTGGACAGGCTGCGCTATTCTGAAACTGAAAGAAGAAAAACATTTATCGTGTCCAAAACCTACAGCCACACTTAATTTAGAACAACTCCCTCAACGTGCTGTCATTAAAATTGTGTCTAGCAAAGCTTCACTATACTTACAGTCCAGCAATAAAGGCCAAGTATTTGCAGTAAAAAGTTAGAGAACTAGATTTGCGATTACAGTTCTGCAACAGGTAGAGGCAAAAAAACCCCATAAAAACGTAACCCATAAAATTAATCTTTCCTATACATCTAGAGGTTTTTGATGGGGAAATAGCTGGATTTTAAGGCATTTATATGCGAGTGGAGGGTGAAAAATCGGGTAGAGAAGCTGAAGGGTGAAGATCCTAGAAATCTACCCTATACCTAGTATATAACTTCTAAATTGCTGATATAATGGTATCGGAGTTAGGAAGCACAGGCATGATACACAAATTGGGGAAGTTAGGGATCAAGAAATTCTAGCCTGCTGCAGTACAGATGGATGTCACAGATACTAAAACTCCTACATGCTCCACTTCTTAATTATTACCGGAAGAGTTATTAAAACATTAAAAAAAAAAGTTTCAATTGCTAAAGCCTTGAAGTAGGTTAAATGAAATTAAAGGTTTCTATTTTCATGGGATTCAAGCTGGTTTCGATTACAAGCTCGCTACCAGCCACTCCATCCCTGCCATCGGCCACACTCTAAAGTTCACTCGGGGAAGGCTTCTGGCGGACCCACGCGGCTCCTGCCCCACGAGGACCGCGAGGCTGTGCCCGGGGCCCGGCCGGAGGAGGGGAGGGAGGCAGGGAAGGAGGGAGGCAGGGAAGGAGGAAGGGAGGGAAGGAGGAAGGAAGGAAAGGCTCTCCCGCTGCTGATGGAGCGCTCCCAGCGCACGGAGCGCGGGCCGGGGCTGCGGGCGCGGCCCGTGCCGGCTCTCCCGCACACGCCCGCTCCTCGGAGCGGCACAGAACCCGTGGCCCGCCCTGCCAGCCCGCTCCGCGCGCCGGCCGCGGGCTCTGCCCGACGGGA
>VXBI01006163.1:854847-970842 GCA_013397375.1 Toxostoma redivivum
ACACACAGACACAGGCAGAGACACGGACAGAGACACAGACACATGGACACACAGACACAGACTGACACTGACAGACATATTACACACAAACATCACACACAGAGACACAGACACACTGACACACTGACAGGCACTGACACAGACACACAGACACTGACACATTACACACACATCACACACATCAGACAGACACACAGACATATCACACACACACATCACACGCACATATTACACAGACACACACACATCACACACATATTGCATAGACACACACATTTCACACACACACAGAGACACATCACACACATATCACACACACAGAGACACATCACACACCCATCACACACTCAGACACTGACACACACATCACACACACATACGTACATATCACACACACGTCACACACCCACGCTCATACAATCACACGCCCACACATACACATAGATAGATATCACACACACGTAGATATCACACACACATATCACACACACATAAATACATATCTCACACATGTATCACACACACACATATCACACACATCACACATATATCACACTCATATCACACACTGTGTCCCTGTGTGTCTCTGCGTGTCCCTGCGCGTGTCTGTGTCCCAAATGCTGGATGCTGCCATCCCAAAGGAGCAGGTCCAAGCCCAGCTCCAAAGCTCCAGCCCCAGAGCTCCAAACCCGGCTGAGGCTCTGGGAAAAGCATCCCCAGCCCCCAGAGCCCGAGCCCACCAGGCTACAGCGGCAGCACCGCGGGGCTGGGAGCACCCTGAGCCCACGGACAAACGCAGCAGGACCCCTTTGCCAATGGCAAAGAGTCCTGGAATCATGGACTGTTGGAATCACCGAGGCTGGAAGAGGCCTTTGAGGCCATCAGGCTCAACCCCGTGCTGCCACTGCAGCCCCCAAAGCACCGAGCTCGATTTTGGGATCCCCAGATTGCCACTGGCAGGTGCTGGATTGGTGTGCAATAGTCACCGCGCTCCACTTGCCTCACCGTGTGTTACCAAACAGCTCAACGTGCTGTCCTGGTGCTTTGATGCCACCATGCCATGCCCTGCCACCATATGCCATCGGTTTCACAACTGAATATTGTACAGATGGACACGCATCAGCTAAACAAAAAAAGAAGAGGTATTTAAAAGTTAGGAAACACCCTATATAAGCTTGTGCAACCTGTACTATCCAGAGTACTGTACAAATAAGGGATAAGATGAGAATTGTTGTAAGCACAGTCTTGGCTTGTGCAAGGACAGGTTGGTTTTTCAGAACGGTTTGTGCCTGACCCAGGCCATGAGAATGGGAGCTCTGCTCAGATCCTCCACGGCAGCTCAATGATTATTTTATACTTATTTTTAGATGTGTGTTCCCATGATTTATTCACTCCATAATAGTTACACCTGGTACCTAGGTGCTTCTTGACAGAGTACTTAGAATCACGTAACTGTAAACTCCTAATCATAACTGTCCAGTGGACAGTTTTTCACAGACTGTCCCTGTTCACTGGAGCTGGAACATCATTCAGTCATTCAGCCCTACAGGAAGCCCAGCTCAGACAAAGATTTGAGTCCAAATCTGCCACAAAAAGGTTTTACCATTTTATTGTACCCTGTGACACACCAAGGGTTCCGTTTTTGTTGTACTGAAACCCTCACATGTGGTAGGCAGCCCTACAGACTGTGGGATGAGGCTTTTTCATTTCAGATTCCCAAGAAAGGAAGAGTCCATTGCAGCACAGACACAGAATTGCAGTCAGCTCACATGAGCTCTTAAGAAAAAAAAATAGATATTTTAAAAAATCCCTAGTTGATATATGCAAATTAAAGTTTCTCAGATTACTACAGCAGTTAAATTTAGGCCCATTTTTCAGAAGTCGTTCAGTAAAATGTGTCTGTGACAGAAAAGGGAAGTCATGGGGAATATCCCAGTAATATTTCAGTGTGAGAACAACAGTGTCATTTGTCCAGTCTGGTTTTTGAAAACAGCTAAAAAGTGGTGGAGGTTTAAACTATATCTCTAATAAATACCATATCCTCTGGTCATTGTAGTCCATTAATGATAAATTATAATACAGTGACAGTGGATTAACTGATGCTCTCAGTATAAATGGGTAATAATAATAATAATAATAATAATAATAATTAATAATAATAAAGCAAATCAGATTTTTTTCAGGATTACTCTTTTAAAGCCACAATTAATTTATCCCTCTTAAATTATTTTTCATCAGGAAAATATCACAGTGACATTGTATCATGATCCATTTGCATTTTAATGTAGTAACATATGGTTACTTCTCAAAGAACCTACCAAACTGGTTATTCAAGGTAGCATTGTGAATTTTTCATTGTAGGAATGAGAAGATATCAACACCAATGTGGCCTAGTCTGGGAACACTGAATAAATTATTTAAAAAAAAAAAGAAAAAACAACCCTATTTGAATCTCTATTACCCAGCACAGAGATAGCATGACACAGGGTTGTGCAAATCTATAGGTAAATAATTGCAAGTGCTTGCAAGGCAAAAATCTTGGTTTGTTACCCATGAGAGTGAGACAAACACCTAAATTCTCACTATCAGGAGGGAGAAAAAATGAGATTTGGATTGTATCTTACAATTGACCTACTTCTCTAAGCAAATTACTTAATTCACAGGAGCTTTTTAGGGCTTTCCAGACTGCTTCATTACATCTCTCCAATATTAAGCAAGGAATTGTGACAATTTCGTGTCCTTTTTTGACCAGCTCATGGAAATGTTTAATTTTGCACCCACTGCCTGGACAAGGCTCCCCCATCTCCTTGCTTTGGAGGCTGGCAGAGGTGACCCTGGCAGAAACATGAGAGGATGAACACCAGAGCCAGGCACCAAGCATCAGCAGGATGCCATGCTGCAGGAGCACCGTGCTCACATGGAAACTCTGTTTACCTGTGCATAACTTCACTTTTTACAAAGATATGCACTATGTACCTATATATTCACTGTATAGCTCAGGAGCAGAGCTGGTTTTGTGCAAACTGCAGTCGTGTTTCTTTGTTTCAGCCACCTGTGGACACACCATGCATAAACCAAGGCAGGTGTTTACCATGGTCCAGCTCCTTGTGAAGGCAGCAAGGGATGCTCACTTCAATTCCTTGCTAAATGGAACCCATTTAATTAAAAGCTTAGTCAAGAGAAATACCACTTTCTGTGCTGCCAGAAGAAAGTGCACAGGTGGGCTCTGTTCAGGAAACTTAGACTCCTGTAAATATTTCATTTGTGCTTATGCTGGTAGGGGCTAACAGCCACATGGAAAGAAGAGGTTTATAAAGGATGCATTTGTGATGTAATGAGCATTAACAGCTCTTGTCCTCAAGCTGCAGTGCATTCCAGGCACAGGAATATAGGCTGGAATTTTGCAAACTTACTGCTGCACAGGATGCAGTGAGAAAGAAGCAGTCCTACAGAACTCAGGACCTGCCTCAGTATGAGCAGTAGCTAACACAGTTAAAACTTGTTTGCTTTCTGATTTGTGGTACTGTGCTTCAAAGATAAGGGTCTGACCAAAACTAGTTAAACCAGTTTATGAAAAGCTCAGGAACTTATTTTTAGCTGTGGATTAAAGCTAGTTTGTGAATTTAAAGATATCTTTGGATTCAAACACCTCGTGAGAGGAAATTTGTGATTTTACTCTCCAAAGAAGCAAATGGTTTTTTGTCAAGTGCATCTTTTGTCTTTTACTAATGAATTGACTGATTTAGGATACATTTTTAGTGGTCTGAGTGGGTTTTAAATTCAACCCTGAATATACTGCTTCTTAGATATCAGTGTACAAACAGGATGGGTAACAAATATATGGTTTGCAATCAAATGCGTTCTGCTACCTTTTCTATGTTTTCCACTGTACTGTGCCAATTCTTTGGGGTTTGGGAGCAGCTGTTAGGATTATGACATATATAGAGTAAATACTCCTGAATCACAGAATGGAATGGACCTCTGCAGATTGTCTGGTCCACCCTCCTTGCCCAAAGCAGGTTCATCAGGGCTGTGTCCAGCTGGGCATTGAGCATCCGAGGACAGACACTCTGCACCCACTCAGGGCAGCCTGTGCCAGTGTTGGACCTCCTTTGCATTAATAAAAAAGGGTTTTGTCTTTTGGTTAAGTGGAAATTCCATACTTTTCTTTGTAGCCTCCTATCCTATCACCAAGAAAAGAATTTCTGCTTTCCCCTGAGCAGGTATTTATCCACACAGCTCATGGTCAGTGTTGGCCACCTGCATCCCCAGGGCCTTTCCCAAAAACCTGCTTTCCACCCACTTCATCCCCAGTCTGTACTGGTGCTTTGGGGTTTTCCTCCCTAGTGCAGGGCTTTGCATTTCCTTTGTTGAACTTCACAAGTTTCCTGTTGGCTGATAGTTATCTTTTCCTGCATGACTAAACACAAACATTTTTTCTACTTTTGCGTCCTTGCCACGTCACCTAAAAGCAGCAGAAATACCCGCCATGAGATCTGGATATCAAACTTCATTTCATACTTCTTATTTTTGAAAAAACTAATTAAAATGGCTCTTAACTATACTAGCCACTGTGCCACGCCCTGCCAGCTTAATATTAATGATATTTATGTTTGATATTTCGTCTCTTCTTTTTCATTGTCCTTTGGCATATCAATGCACTTAATTATAGTTTAGTACACTGTATATTGATAAATGTGTGGGTAATAGAAACAGTTGCTAGGAAAGGCTGACATCCATCAGGAGTGCTGCAGGGGGAAAGGGATCCTTCAGAGCAATGATGGAGCTTTAGTTATAACTTGATCATATGAGGCTTGGCTCATCACTTCACTTAAAAATGAGGCTGTCTGGGTCATATGACTGAAATAAAACAGTTTATAAAGAACAAATTTTTGTACAGGGTAGACTTCTTGAAAGAACCTTCAAAGGTATTGAAGGTGTGAAGGCAGTTGCTCAATTAGAAGCAGCAGACTTGCTGAAAACAATTCTCAGACAGGTATCTGTGCGAGGAGGAGAGGATTAAAGGGAGCTGCACGGCCCGTGGTGCTCAGCTGTCCCAGCCCCTTTGTGAAATGACCGTGTGTGATTTTTAACACAGCTGTGCTCTGCTTCCTCTAACCTACTCCTAATTGTCCCTCCGTTTTCAGTCTGAATGAGTTTGCCAATACACACCTTTGTTTCTGTGCCAGCACTTGCCTTTTTAGCCAACAAACCCCTCCTGCAGGGGTACATTTCTAGAGAGCAATCTTATCCCATTTCACCTTTCATTTTACAGGGCTAGAAGAACCATGATCTGCAAGTTTTCTCTTGTGTAGAAAATCCTATCCATTCCAGGTTCCCACCTTTGCATGTTTTTCAGATTATATTTGCAATTTTATACAGTATTCCAGGTAAAGTTTCACCAAGATCTTACATGGCAAAAAAATTTTCATGCCTCTGCTTAAATCAGATCTCTTGATGGCAACTTGGGCTTATATTTGTTTTTGGCATAGCTTCCTCATGTCAGCAGTTCATAAAAAGTGTGATTTTGAAGAGTATATTTTGGGTTCCTCTTCTGTCATGTCAAAATGAGGTTCTAGTGCTGTTTGTTCCCAAGCACAAAACTACACATTTGTGTATAAATAAAATTTCTTCTTATTTCTAGCAGTCTAGGCTATAGGCTCTTTTAGTATTAATTCTAATTAGTAGTCATTAATTTTTTGTGTTAATAGTGTTTCTTCACTTTACCAGTGAATTTTCATTATCATGTATGCAACATCAACATTACTTGTAGCTATTTCCTTTTATGTCAGCTCATTTCATGCTTCCCTTTGCCTCTTTATTCTATTTATTAGTTTTCATATCAAAATGTTGGAATCTGTTTCTTTCTTTTGCTTAGTAACTACATAATACACCCCTAGTTCTGGTTTTGAATTCATGGTCAGTTCTCTTTTCTATTTCTGTTTCAGTCACCTCTTGCACAAGCTGCATGATTTGTCCTCAAGCACTGATGACACACAATCACATCTGGCTCCCAAAAACAAAGGTGATAATTTCTCCCTCTGGGTAAAACTATATAAACTTTACAAGTTTGTTATTTCTTACAATGATTGCTTCACAACTTTTCCTGTTGTTCTACTAAACAGTTTAATAATATACTTTCATAGAAGCAGAACATCCTGCCTCAGTGGTGTTTTTCCCAAATAATTTTTCTTGAGCTGTCTGATTTCGTAGGTTCAGACTATTTCTCATGTTTACTCTGTTCAAAGGAAGCCATTTCATGCTTTCACCCATTAAATAATCCCTTCTTCAGACATAATCACTGTTTCAGAGGTTTGCAGTTTGTCAGTGGTTATTGTACCATTTATCCTTTTGCTAATGTTGCGTTATATTAATTGCAACTTGGTGTGACAGGGCAGATCAGCAGCCTGAAGCAATCAGTGATGATCCCTCCTCACCCCAGGAAGATGCAGAAGTGAGAACAGGGCACTGCTCTGCTGCCTGGGCCCTCCATGCCCACAGGGACCATGCTCCCAGGGGTGGGCAGCAGTCCTGGAAGCACTGGGACACAGCTGTGTGTGTGCCTTGGTCAGATGAGGGGATGGCTGAAGCCGGGTTCTGGAGATGAGGATCCATGTCAGAGTGATAAATTACCTTTGTGCCACGGCTGGCACAGTGACCCAAGAGACTGTGTCTGCTAAAAAGCCTCCTGTGGGTGCCTGTAGTGGGACAGTCCAGAATCTAAGAGACCTCAGCAAAGGAGAAAGAGAGCAGAGAATTGGGATCACTCATTTTTTGTAGCCTGCACTGAGTGAAAAGTGGGTGCAGAGAAACCCCTGCTTGTTCAGCTGAGCCCAGGGACAGACTGGGTGAGACCTTTGAGTGCAGACAAGGTGTGCTGTGGCTGCTGGCCATCAGTTTGCTCGTGCAATGCTCCTGCCTGTGGAAACCCTGCCTGCTGGGATAGTTCAGAGGGACCCCACACTCCTTCTCCCCAGCCCTGAACTAATTGCTGTTTCTGATTGCCCCATGCTTTCCACCCTAGAGTCACTTCAAAAAGTGTTACACTTAGTTTGATTTAACTCAGGTGATACAAGGAGCTGCTGATCCTGTGTTGTGATGAGGAGAAAGTTAAAGACAAACCTCTCACAGAATTTTCTGTGTTTTTCTATTTTCTGGACTTAGAAAGATGGCTCGACATGGCAAGAGCAGGGGGATAAAGAGCCAAGATAGAAAAGTAATTAAAGAAAGAGAGGGGAAAAGGCAACAGAAAGTAGGGCAGGGGAGGATTTCAAACACAAAGATGTGTAGGTGGATGAGGAAAAGCTGAAGACTGGCCATCAACAGCAAATGGAGTTGTAAAAATGGCACTTGACTCTTGAATCAAGTTGTGATGTGCTTTGATTTTTTGGACTGTGGAGATGAAGAAGGTGTTCAGAAAACCCACCACACATGGAAATGGAGAATCATGTAAGCTTTCCTTTATTTTGAGTGTGAATCTTTGAATGGATGAGGAAAAAAATACATCTTCTCTCATAGCTGCACTGTCAACACTCAACTGATGTAGTTATCTACAGAAGAAAGTTTTGTTATTCTTCATCAAGGTTTCTAGGCTGCCACAGCACAAAGAGCCTGTAAGAAACAGCTTCAGACTCATGGCAAATTACAGCTTCAAGGGTGAACGAGAACAGGATCCCTGCTGAAGATACCTGGTTGTAACACATGTTGAAATATGGAAAAATGCAAATCCTACCTTAGGAGACTACATCATGATAAAGCAGATGTTGTGCTGAAGTGATTCCTCTTGCTCCTGTGAAGGGGTTACTCTGCCAGCATCTCTGCCAGAGCTTGGAAACTGTCCCTAAAAATCTGCAGCAGATACAGCAGCACAAAGAAGAAAGTCTGGTTCTTAGGCACAGTCCCAAGATCCATTCTGAGATTTTTTTTAACTTTATTTACTTTATTTATCATCTAGAATCTCATGTGAGCTATTGAGTGATATAATCTGGGATGTGATTTGAAATTTAAAACTAGTTAAATAGTTGTGCAGTAGGAGAAAGACCACGCTCAGAAACTGTGGAACTTATTCTACTTATTTACTTAGAGACCCACAAGTCAGCAAGAGCAAAACAGGATGGTGAAAGCCCACAAACAGGATTAGTATCTGCAATTAACTCATCTGTGGCATATCCTTTTGTCTTCATTTTACTTTATGCCATTGGTTGCACAGAGCAGGGATCACACATGGTTCAAGATGCTACTGCAGTTCCAATATCTGACATTGATTTAAAGCCATCAACCTTAGTGCCATTTGCAGTTTGCAGATAATTTATTGATGACATGTGAGTAGCACTGGAAGACAGAAGTTGAATATCAAGGAGAGATGTTTGTTTCTGCCTTTGTTTCTTACACTCTGCTTCCATAAGCATCTGTTATTGGCCACACTTAGGGCAGCATTGAGAAAAGAAAATATTGGCTCATTTGCAGTCATTGTCTTCACTAATATCACTGAGCAGATTTACAAAGATTGAGCAATGTACCCTGTTTATGAGACATGGTTGCAAGATGCCACTGATGTTGAGGCACCCCTGATAAGATTTATATCTAATCAACCAATGAACTATATGAATTCCAACACTGAAAAATGCTTTGTTCAGATAGGTTACACTCAGCTGAGCCACTATTAGAGAGCTGCTTAAATTCACCTTAGCATTATCCCTATCAGAACAGAAAATAATATTCTTGGCCACACAGTAAATTTAAACTTGGCCAAGTGCACTGTTGTAACACTCGCTGCCATGAAATTATTTTTTTAAGACACTTGAATTTATAGTCTGTGATTTAATTGCAGCTGTAATATCACTGCAATATTGCTGCAACCTCCAATGGGGCTTGACAGCTAAGGCAGAGTAATTCAGGGTCCCAAGGATACAGCCTTTTGGGGCAGAATTTAAGGACATATTGGACATCTGTCAAGTGTTCCTGGTCCCAGCATTCAGTCCTAAGCAGACAGCAGCATGTTCTGAAATCCCAAATGCTGTAACAAACCCACAGTAGCTGTGGCACTTCTCTGATGGATCAAATCTAAGATGTTTTCACTGTTTGTAAATGCACAACAAAAGCAGCAGACTCTGTGTGTTGGAGTTGAGAAAACGCCTGGTTTGCCCATGAAGAGCACTTAGAGGGTGTCTGCTGCAGCCTGACAGCGTGAGGCTCGCTGTTTAAACACTAATCCAATGGATATATACCAGCATCCAAAGATCCCCCACCTAAAAACACCAGCCTGAATGCAATAGTGCTTACTCCAACAGAAGGACTCAGCAGTAACTCTGAGCTGTGATGTCATTTTGGAGCAGCCTAAATATCCAGTAATCTGGCAATTAAGGCGCCGACAGGGGTGTTGACAAACCTGATTTCGGTTCTCAGTCGGGTTGATGAGAGGCTTTAGTGTCAATTCTTTGTCCCATTGTCCATGGGAGTGACCTTGACAGCAGGCTGCCACACACACGGAGTGCCAACCTTCTGCAACCTCTTATTTCACTGTTTGGCTCCATAGAATAAATTCTTCAGATCAGGGATGTGGGTGAGAGACAGAATGTGGATTAGAAAACACTTCTCTCCTTCTAACTAGGATTCCCCTAGGGGAGAAAGCCAACCCCACTCTCCTAAGGAGAGAAGCACCTTTCTGCTCTTTGGGTGTCAATTACATTTATCTCTGTTCTTGGCAGGACCCAGCGTGGGATTAAAGTTGAATGCATTGCTTAGAGAGCCAGGGATTGCAATCAGGAGCTGAGGCAGTCAGACGCCTGAAAGGCAACACTTTTGGAAACCTTATTCAGATCGATTTGGTGAGCTTGGAGGCTCACCAGTGGAAGAAATCAAACGGGGCATTTCTTCTGTGAAACACTTTAATAGTTGCTCTTATTTGACAGTGGGTCAGGATCTCTTGTCTTTGGCCATATTGGAATTTAATTTTTTTTTCTTTATTGCTGCTTAACTCAGGACATTTTTTCCCGCAAAACTATCATGGCATAAAATATTATTTTTTACTTGAGTTTTTTCTGTCAAATCTTGGTTTCTGTGATATGATATCAGCTACATTTAGCATAACTATTTCCATTAGTTAACCATCTTCATATTTCTTGATGTTTCATGGAAATGAAAGCTGTAGCACTCGGATTCACTAACTTTACCTGAAGGGCAGCAATCCATTTTGTAGATAGAATGTGAAATAAATCAAGTCTCCATATTGTCTTAAAAAGGCTGAAGGTTTTCTTTCATTTCCTCCTTGTCCCGTTCCTATTTCTTCATTCCTTTATCTTCTCTTTGTCTTACTGAACTGGGTGCTACAATCCCTTGGAATCTTTTTAAACCACAGAAAAAATTTACTTGGAAGGGACCTCATCTGGTCTGACCCTCCACTGAAAGAAGAGGTGACCCCAAGGCTTGACCATCTTCAAAAAAATCTCTTTTTCTTGGCTGCAAACCCCTCTACTTCTGCTACTCTGATTTACACTGATCCTGTCTATTGTTTCTGCAAATGTTAATGCATGATAAAGGAGCTGCAGTTGTTCTGGAATTAACTAGACACACTGTAAGCACAGTGCCTGAGTGTTTAGTTGAGTTATTTGCCTCGGTGTGTAGGTGGTGAGTTCTGATGGGTTCTGTGAGCAGAGCTCCTGCACAGCCACACCACTGTGGGCTCTGGACTTTCCAAGCCCCACATTACGATGCAGGTAAGAGCTTGCAGCACTAATTTAGGACAAAACACATTACAGAGATATTGAAATAAATACTCAATCCAAGCATTACAAAACAAGAAAGGTCAGAAAAATAGAGAAACAAGCTGTGTCAGGATAGAGCAACACAGCTCTGGGTGTCAGTGGTGACACCAGGCAGAAATCAGGTGGGTGGTTGTAAAGGCACTTCAGGGTTTGTGATCTCTGGTTAAGTTTCATGGTGTAGCATGAAATGCCTCTGTCTGTTACCTCAGTGATGGAACATAAGGATGCAGACATTTCTCAAAGCATGGCAGCAGCACTGACCTGGTGCCTTTTTTTCGCCAGGTCAAATGCTTGTCAGAGTTAGCAGAGCATCAGCCAGCTGTGTGGGGAGCCACAGGTACAGCAATGTCTGCTTCTTGTCCTTAGGAATGTCACTAAATGGAACTGTGCTGCAGACTGAGGCCCAGGCAGCATTGTGCTCTTCCTGCCCTCCCTCTCAGAGACTGTCCCTGTCCCTGGCTGCACCCCAGGGCAGGCAGCACACAGAGACCCCCATGCAGGCTCCAGGGCAGAGCAGAGCAGAGCAGACACACACAGCTCAAGCTGTAATATGTTCTAGAGCACCTGGCAAGCTGCAAGAGCTCTGTCTCTCATCATTAGCCCAGCTAATTAGTTTGAGTGCAGTGCCATGAGGGTGCAGCCACACTGACTCTGGTCCCAGGGTTACACAGCTGGCTGGGCTATCTGATACTCACACAGCCAGGGACCTTCCAAGGGATGCTGGCCTAATTGTCTCTCCTCACAGCTTCTAACTCAAAACACCACCTTTTTCATGGAAGTCTGAAAAAAACACTTCTGTCTTTTAATTGTAAACACTGCAGCAGAAACAGTCAAGAGTTGTATTCCTAAAAGCCTGTGCTCTAGGCAAAGTCACATTTTCTCTTCAGTATGACAGAATCTAGGGAAAAAATATCAGGTAACAAGAGTTTAGTCACGCTGGAGCTAAGAAACAGTGCTAGGCTTTCCCCAGTGATCAAAGTGCAGGACCTGCAGAGGGTTTGGCTGGTCCCCAGTATTCCCATGCATGTGCAGATTGATGGTCTGGGAATGCCTTTGGGCTCACAGGTACAGATGTGAGACTGCAGCACTCATTAGCTTCTCTGTCTCTGCAGTCAGTGGGCAGGAATTCTGAGCTCCACCACAGTGCACATCTTCAAGACTTCTGAAACAGTCTCCTTGGCTTTTCCCTCATGTGTTTTTTAACATTTTCATTCCTATATGTCAATTTTCTAAATTTTTTGACTAATTTTGTTGTCCAGAACAGTTATGAAAGTCTATTTCTAGTCTTGTGTACCCAAGATTGTACAAAGATATAAAGAGAAAACCTGTGCTTATTCTTCTTCCCTTAAACCTTTTTAACATGATAGAACTTATTTTTAACTGTGCTCTAATGCAAAAGACTTTGAGTTTCTGTTAGATGACTTCAGCTTCATCAGGCTGAAAAATATTTGTGTGTTGGTTAGGGTTTTCTCATTTTGGTTTTCACCTATCATATGCAACATACAGTTTTACCCATCTTCTCTTTCATGGAGCTATTTAATCTCCTTTTGGGACAGCAGGAAGCTGCTCTTTATCCCAGCCATCACAGTATTTCTTCATGAGTGCTCTGTGTTGCCATCAAGTCAAAGGTGCTATTGCTTGTTGTTTTTATGTTATTTTTGGGCAGGCTAATCTTGCTTATAATTTATGTTTGGGGCCACAGCTGATTTCTTCATCAAATGCATTTGGTTTTGAAGTTCTGCAAGGATTTACCCTGTCACAGGCATTCATTTTAGAAGAACTACTTTGCTGGGCCTAGCTGGAATAACCCTTTTAGTTAGTCCTGCTGCATTAGGAGCTTTTATCCTGCATGCTGCTGGGTTTGATTAGTGCAGCCTTGCCCTGTAGCTGTGAGTCAGCCTCACTTGGCAGCATTTACCAGGTTACCCAAATGACCAACCCTCACAATTTCATTTGCTCCAGACTCTGGAATAATCTCACCACACCCATCAGCATCCTCTGTCCTCTCCTGAGCTGTTTCTCTGGGATGTTATGTTATTTCAGTGTCTGTCTGTCTGAATTTCATTGAGTCTTACATACTGGAAGTTGATTATTGCAGAGTTTTCTCTGTATTGTTTACACACCCCCTTCATTTGCAGTCCTGAACCCTTTCTGATTGTGGTTTCCTCATGACAGTGCTTCTGGGACTCAGGCTCTGTCCTTTTTACCCCCTCTTTCTACTGCCTAGGCAGTGCTGGAAGACTTTTTTTCAGGTACAGTTTAAAGTTATATAATCCCAGCTGAAAGCTGAAGAGTTATCTTTCAAGCAATGAAATATTCATTTGCCCCCACTGACATTTTAAAACACATTAAAGAACCATTTGTACTGATTCTCTCCATTTGTTGAAACTTGTGCTTAGAAAACTCCCATCTGGATCATATTTACTCTGATGGTTTCTTTTAGAACTTTGACAGTGGTGGCTCACCTGTATGAAATGAAAATGCTGTGTTTTGAAACTGATTGTGATAGTGATAATTTGATTTGAATGTGTAAAATTATTGTTGGGATACTCCAGATGGCTGCTGGTGTTAAATAAATCACTACTGCCTTGAAACAGAGAATCTTGTCCTCTGAGTGTGACAGATGCCTCAGAAAGGTTTTACTTGGCACACTTTGGTAAATATTAAAGAGATAATCTTGGGTGAAATCAGTAATTCTGTTGATAGAAATGTCTCACAATGCACAGAAGAAAATTCATCACTGCCAGTGGAGTTCTCTAGAAGGAGAACATTTCTTTAGTGATTGTTAACAAAATAAAAAGCTCAGTAAAATAGCTGATCTAATTTTCTTGTAAAATCCGTGGAGACTTTAGGAAAATGATGTGGGTCAGAATGTGTTTTCTTGCTAATGGTTGTGTGATGGAATCAGCACAGTACACTCTGAGGGAAATACAGAGAAGTTGCTTGTAGGTGTGAGGAAGAAAACTTAAAGAGAAATTGTTAGTGTTGCCAGGGGCAGGAGGAAGGTGTACAAATGTAACTTTGCCACAATTGTTGCTCTGGGGGGAACAATTGATACAGGAAGCTCTAAACAGTAACAGAGCCCACAAAGTTTCTGGAACTTATTTTTTTTTTAAATATTTCAATTTGTTCTATGAGGGTAAGAAATTTTTTGGTTCACAGAATGTTTAAGCCCTTCTGTGAGGGAAGAAGTGACAATGCTAGGGAGGACTCAGATCCTTGTTTTCCTGGCAGGCTTGAAATGTTAGAAAATAAGAGTAAGCTGACTACTTCTGCCAGGAAGAAAAAGATAAATATCAAAACTGAGTCAGAAAGAATCCTATATGCCACATCCAAAGCCATGTTGCAGAGTCTAAACTGAAGGAAACCCAAGAGCCAACTGCACATTTGGAACTTCACCAAGATTTGCTCACAGTGTGCTAGAACTCGGCTCTTTGCTTTCTGATGCCTGCAAGCCCATTTTCTTATTAAGAGCTGCAGACATAATTTCATTACTTGGAGGATGAGGCTTTTAGGTTCCCAAGTCATGTAAAGTGAAGTCAGCTCAGAATTAAGTTTTCCTCCACAGATCCCATTCTGCTGTGCTGTGGCACTGGCTGATAATAACAGTCAGAGCTGTGTGTGTGTTTGTGTTTATGTGCAATCCCACCTGCCATCTCTGCTCCTTAGAGATCCCTGCTCACACTCACTAGGAGACAAGTGAAAAAGCATTACAATTCCTTTTCTGAGTGCTGGTTTGCTCACATTGCAGAAAATGGGCTGGACTCCTCAAGGTTGAGGAGACTGTACTTCATTCCAGTGGCAGCACATACCTGCTTACAAATGGTTATCCTCTCTAGTATATTTGGTTCATTGGACTCAACTGCATGAGGTTCATATTTCAATTTTACTGTAATGAAGCCGAGGTACAGAAAATTTCACAGCTGAAGGCTAAGCAGCCTGGGAAGAATAAGATACAGGCAGCTAAACCCACAGTTGCTGCTCTTCTTTCTAAGCCAAACTGAATCTGACTCTGCCCTACATACATATAAAAATATTACAGCATCAGGTTTGTCTAAAGACTTCAGCAAATGTACATGAACCCTGAAAAGCTGAAAACATGGAAAAGCTGAAGCTGAAAGTCATACAGCCTTGGAGAGAAATTGCATTTAGAATAAAGAAACGTGTGTAGCATACTTATTCAAGAATTGTGGTAGTTTAAGGACTGTTTTGTAGAGATAGTGGGGCATTTGAGTTGGTTCTGCTCTGTGGGATCAAAACTGACCTTGTGTCCTCTCACACAAGAGTGTATTTTTTGCCTCAGTCTGAAAGGTCACTCTTTTTGAAAGCATTTACTGTCTCCCAGCAAACAGTGACAGTGCTGGGCAGGTTTTGTCCAGAGAGCAGAAAAGTAGCTGAAATGTCAGTTTTTCTAATTCATTTTGCTCCATCCAATTCATTGAGGACAAGAAGTTATATGCTTAAAAAAGCCATCCACATAAGAGATACCATGTCATATTCATGATGAGCTACCCACAAACAGAGCCAAGTGTATGTGTGGGATTGTTACTGATGAAAAACTCAATGTTAATGACAATAAATGATGCTCTGTACTAAGGACTGACCTTAGAAAATAGAATCCACTTGAATGGGTACATGAATATTTGTGTGAGTCATGCTAAACCAAGACTATGCTTCTCAGGGATGAAGTTCATTCTTAGAAAGGAGGAAAGAAACATCTTTCAGTTCACAAAGCTGACTCAGAAAATGACTATGTATGCCATAAAACATGTTCATACAACTCTAGACATGGTTTACAGGCCCCAGCTCCTTTGTTCCCACTGCCTCCAAACCACCTCGTTAGCCTAAGAGCAGTGAACCTCCAGAAAGTGCCCCTGGCAACAGGAACCACAGTGCCCTGACCCAGAGAAAGGTGCAGGTTTTGCACAATGTGATCCCTCAAGGCAGGCAGCTGGAGGAGCAGCTCCAGCTGAGGTTTGCTCATTAATGTTTCTGTCCGTGTGGGGCAGAGGTGCACGGACCCCAAGTTTTCTGCAACCTAAACCCCCAAGTGATGAATCCCCCTCTGTCCCTGTGCTGTGTGTGAGCTGTGCTTGCTTCACACCTTTGCCACGGGCAGGGAGGGGATTGCAGCTCTGAACCTGCCAGTTTGGGTAGATGCAAGGGCAGCTGCACAGCCAGCCCTCTCCTGCCACCTCACCTCTGCTCCCTTTCTCCCTCTGCACACTGTCTGAATGTCTGTGGTATCTGCTGATGCCTGGGGTTTTAGCTTTTATATTTTTCAGAATCTCTGCTGCTTAGTGTGTGACTCTGAAACTTCATGTTAGGTGTTAGTAAGTTCTCTTCACAGGGTAGTGACAAAACAATCCCTTCCCAGCTGGAGAATCAAGGACAACTGTACCCAAAAATCATAAACAACAGCGAGGGAAAGGGGGGCAAGGCAGGGGCTGAGACTGCACAGCCTGGGGCTGTGGGTGGATCATTGACCCCAATGTGTGGATGAACCAAAACTTATCAAAGTGTAAAACTCGTGACCAGGATCCACCTTGGAATTGATTTGGGTGCAGCCCCAGCCAGGCTCTTGCACTGCCCAAGGTGGATCTTTTCAATAAATTCCTATTTTATCCCTTTTGCTCTGTCCAGTCTCTGTTCCAGCTCAGCCTTTCCAGGCAACATGCCACCTCAGGTTTACATGCAGAGACAGCTATTGAGACATTTCTGAAAGATTAATAACATTCCTATTATGGAGGGTACTGCAATACTTTGCATGCTAAAGATATTCCTGTTAAAAAAATCTAATCTGTACCCCTTATTCCTAGTGAAGTTTTATAAAATATACTTCATAGTTAATTATATCTGTAATTCTGCAAATAAGACTGTATGAGGAGTGGAAATGTTTCAATAGACTTGTACCTTCTATTTGATTTTTCTTTTCAAACAAAGAATTCAGGGTAGTAGCTGCTCCAACATCAAAGTCACTACTAAATATTAATATTGGAGCATCGATTCTCACAAATCTGTGTGCACTGATTTCTGAAAGATGAAAAAGATTTGGTGTGTTGGCTTAAGGAGATGTCTTTTATGTTTGTAAGAAGCATACAGTTTTTCTTGCACCAGAACTTTGTCTGGGGCTTTGCTGGGAATGCTTTTACAATTTTACTATGTTGAAGTGATTTAGTCTTTTTAATTAGTGCAGGCAAAAGTCCAGAGGTTGAACATCATGATCTTGATCCAGCTCAGGAAATCCTGCAATGATTCCATGATTTTCTGTAAAGGGATTGGTTTGAAAAGTGGCTAGTGGAGCAGATCCTAGAGAACAGAAGTTAAATTATTCCTAATGTCAGGTCATGCAGAAAAAAAAAAAATCAATCCTAGAGCCATAGGGAACAAATATTCTTGAGCATTGTCTCTGTACAGCTTTATTCACCAGCAGTGTCATGCTGAGTAAGAAGAGCAGCTCCTGAGCATGGGTTTCTGTCAGGAAACAACACTTCATCCAGTATTTTCTAGAATCTCTCACATTGCAATCTCCAAGTTTCAGCTTTCTTCTCTTTGTTAGCCAGGGTTAGCACAGACTGGAGTCTCTGTTGCTTTTGTTCAATGCATTTGTGTGTTAAAGGTAAAGGGCACAGTAAATGCCAGCTTTGTATAATTTGCAACTCTGATCTTGTGCTGCCTGAGAACAGAGTCTTTATGTGTGGGAACAGTGACAGCCACATCCTGGTCCTCATCATGAGCAATTGGGTGTTCCATTTTACCTGGAACTGGAAGAGCTGGTATGAACAGAAGCTTAAACTCAAGAAAAGGAAGCAAAGGAATAAAGAACGGTGTGTCTCAATAGGGCTTAGTCTAATGTGAGCCTAGTAGGAAAGGAGCCAGGTGAAACCTGCAAGCAAAGGAACCAGATGAACCCTGCATAATTGTCTCTACAGGGCTGGGAGGGCAAAAAAAAGTTTAGGATGGATATTAAATAACTACAAAAAGTAGACAAAACTACTCACACCTAAGAGTCAATTTAAATTTCAGACTTACCAGCAAGGCTGGCCTCCAAAATCTTCTTCTGTTTCATTGTTAACCAGGATGCTCCTGTGGTTGTCACAGCTACACATGGCAGAGGAATTAGAAAGCAAATGGGGGGACAGAGAGAGCCTCTTACTGGTGGAGGACATCTGAAAGGAATCTGCAACAGTCAGGTGACTTGTTTGTTGAAAATAGGAAAGGGTCCAGAAGAATTCACATCATTTATAAATGATGTAAACACTTGCCTCCTGCTCAAAGAGAATGGACAGGGTGAGAAATCTCTGAAACACATAAATCACCTGCACTTTCTGGCACAACAACTTGCATCATGTGAAGGAGACTGAAGAGTAGAAATATGCACAAACCACTCTGGGAACAATGGGGTTTATTCTTACAATAAAATGTTGAGCTTTGCTGCTAAATTCCTTTGCCTTTGTTTTCCAGTTTGTAATGCTGGATGATCACCCATTTGGAATGATGTTATTTAACCATAAAGGTATTATTTGACAGATGTTTTAAAATTTCCCGGATTTTTTTACCTTTTTGTGAAGTATTGTGTGGCTCTAGTGCTGATTTTCCTAGAATTAAAATCCCTTCCTTAAGCCATCTGGGGGACATCAGTTATCTGAAACTACCATATGGCACACCCATATCCATTCCGGCAAGGTTTTTGCCTTGCTCTTTTGAAAATGTTGACAAATTTGAGAGAAATGTTTAGCTATTATTCATTAATTTTGAGAGTTGTAATAAAAAGCTGATGGGATTGTTTCATCTCAACGTGAGAGCACCATCTAGGGGCAAATACCATAAACTGTAGCATGAAGCCATACCAATCCCTAAGTAATTATGTTTTCTTTTAGAATTCTAGGGGCTTTTAGAATTATGTTCAATATACTTTTAATAAATATTCCCAAATTAGCCAACACTCTCAAACAATTACAGTGCTGTTTGAGATTTGCCATTAGCCAATTACCTACTCCTATCCAGCCCAGAGAAAGGGTCATTTCAGCTTCTTTTATTAAGTAGCTGGATTATTTAATTAAGCTTTAACTGCTTTTGCAGCTTCACCTAGCTGTGTAGAGATGCTTTAGATATACATTTTATGGCATTACATTCTGCTTTATAAATTCAGTGTATTCCCATTGATCCTGATACAGCAATTCTCAGTGGTTATGAAGATTTCTCTAAACCAGGGGAATGAATTATTGAGCCTCTTGTTTCCACTCTCTGGGATGTCAGTATACCCTTTTCTGCCACCACAAAATAATGTAGTAATTCTAAGGTAGGAAAGGTCTTAATATGATTATTAGAATACTTCTTACACTTTGTACTTCTAGTGCTTCCTAAGTGTTTGCCAAGGAGGATAAGATCTAAACGGTCACAGATTTCTTTTTCTTTTAGGTTTTATGTCTGGAAATTGTGTGACCTGCACACAGCACCTGCAGAGGATTGAAGATGTAGCTCAATGGGGGGCTCAACTGGGTTTAACTTCCTGTGCTAGGAGCAAATGTTACCTGATAAAATGTGACAAAATGCACCTGTGCCCACTCCTTGTAACTCTAGCAGAGAACACAATTACCCTTGAAGGTTGAAGGAGATTCAAGCCTTTTCTAGGATGGCAGTTGAAATTTATTGGAAGGATAACTCCAGGTTTGAGGGATAGTTTCAGGTCTAATGATACCAGAAGATCACTGAAACCAAGGACTTCCAGAACCCCAGGAGAGCCTACAAGACAGATTGGAAGGGATTATTTCAAGAGCTTGTAGTGACAGAGCAAGGGGGGATGCCTTCAGACTGAAAGAGGGTAGGTTTAGATTAGGTATTAGAAAGAAATTCCTCCCTGTGAGGGTGGTGAGGCCCTGGCACAGGTTGCCCAGAGAAGTTGGTGCTGTTCAAGGCCAGGCTGGATGGAGCTCTGAGCAACCTGCTCCAGTGGAAAGTGTCCCTGCCCTTGGCAGACAGGATGGAACTAGATGAACCTTAAGGTCCCTTCCAACCCAGGACATTCTATGACTTTCTAAGGATCAAGTTATATCCTTGAGCATATATGTGGCTCTCCACAGGGAAATCAGCATAAAATTTTTGTCATGGTTTAACCCCAGCCCCACACAGCTCCTTGCTCACTCCCACACCAGTAGGATCTGGGGGGAAAAATCAGAAGGGTAAAAGCTACAAAACTCATGGGCTGAGGTAAGAGAGTTTGATAGGGAAAGCAGAAGCTCTGCACACAAGCAAAGCAAAACAAGGAATGAATTCCCTGCTTCCCAAGGGCAGGCAGGAGTTCAGCCTTCTCCAGGAGAGCAGGATCCCATCACAGGTCGTGGTCACTTGGGAAGACAAACACCATCACCCCAAATGTCCCCCCTTCCTCCTTCACCCCCCCTTTATACCCTGAGCATGCCATGCCATGGTCTGGAATGTCCCTTTGGCCAGCTGGGGTCACCTGTCCTGGCTGTGTCCCCTGCCACCCTCCCAGGCAGCCCCAGCTCCCTCCCCAGCGTGGCTTTACAAAAAGCAGAGAAGGCCTTGGCTCTGTGCAAGCCCTGCTCAACAACAACAAAAACATCTCTGTGTTATCAACCCTGTGTTCAGCACAAATCCAAACACAGCCCTGCACCAGCCACTGCAAAGGAAATTAACTCTACCCAGCCCAAACCAGCATAATGATATGCAATTCAAATTTTATTCTTGGGAAACAAAAAACTGTCAGAGTATTTGTTTTCCGCGTGCCCTGGATTTTAGGGGATAGTTTTTATACTGGAACTGAGGAGGAGCTAAGAAGAAAGTGGGAAAATTAACATAGATCAGTGGCTCTCAAGTCTTCTACATTGTATCAGATTGTATAGCTCAAGTCCCAAGAAAGTGGAGGAAAAGCATTTTCAAAAGTTTGTTAGTTGCATGCTTTAAAAGTACTAAAAGTTGTATTTTCATGAAAGCCATGTGACAGTTCTGAATTAGGAATAGTTTGGCACAGTCTGTTTTCAGACTGAGCAGATCTTTGGAGATAGCTGATTTCTGAGGTTAAGTCTTCCTTGCTCCATCAGAACACTGATGTAAGTGCTATTGTGTAAGTAAGATACTGTGTGAATCACTACCTCTACATCTTGTTTCTTACATCTGATTTCTCTCAAATACAAATTTTTACATACAGACCCGGTTTCTGCTGTTTTTTTTCTGTCCAGGAATCTATCAGCCTTTGCTCTGCAGCTGATTAGAAACACTCATATGCCCAATTCATGCAGCTCAATATTTGTGGTAGTGACCTAGCTGGGAGGAGAAGTCAACAGGAAGGTGGGAAGGTGGTAACATCCTAAAGTATTCTTTCTAAATGTGGAGGAGTTCACCTGTCAATCCTCCAGTTGAACAAGAAATCAGCTATATCACAGTCCAGATCGAGCCTTTGTGCAACCACAGTTCATTGACTTCAGCAGGATGACTGCAGGGTGAACTTGGCCCAGTTTCTCTTTGTTCTCACTGTGACTGTGGGAAGGTTCTGTCACACCTGGGCTGCACCAAGAGCAGTGTGGGCAGCAGGTGAGTGAGGTGATCCTGCTCTGGTGACCCCACCTGCAGAGCTGCATCCAGCTTGGGGTCCCAGCACTGCAGGGACATGGACCTGCTGGAGCCAGACCAGAGACAGGGCATCAGAGAGATGGAGCATGTCTCCTGAGAGAACTGGGATTGCTCACTCTGGAGAAGAGAAGGCTTTGGAGTGATCTCCTTGCTGTATCTGAAGGGAGCCTGCAAGAAAGATGGAGAAATACTATTTACAGGACACTGGGGAATGGCTTCAAACTGGAAAAGGGCAGGTTAGGTTGCATATTAGGAAGAAATTCCTTCCTGTGAGGGTGGTCAGGCACTGGCCCAGAGAAGCTGTGGCTGCCCCATCCCTGGAAGCGCTCAGGGCCAGGTTGGACAGGGCTTGGAGCAATCTGGTCTAGTGAAAAGTGTCACTGTCCTTGGCTGGGCTCTTGGATTAGAGACTCTTCAAGGTCCCCTCCAACCCAATCCATACTATGACTCTATAATTCTATATTCTGTATCATTTGAATAGCAAATTGTTCAGATTTTTTTTTTTCTTAGGAATAGGGGTTTTGGCTATCTGCTTTCTTCTCACAAATATGAGAGATTTGTTTCTCAATGCCATAAATAAGGAATCCAATATCACTAGTTTCAGTAGGAGAAGCAAACCCATTCATTGTGCACTTGCTGGTTCCCCATGTCCAGGAGAGGGCAGCAGTAACAGAAAAATATTTTTCTAATGTATTCAAGAATTGAAAGATATCCATGTGAAGCTAATAAGCAATTTCCCATCAAGATTCTTACCATTTTTTCTCATTTCCCCAGCAAGTAAACTCTTATCCTTGCTGGTAGTACATGGGACTCTTGTATCTTTTATTGTGGATGTCATCAAAAGGAACAACCATAGAAGAGAAGGTCCCCATGCCAAATATCAATTAATCCCTAAGTTCCAGAACTTATCCCTATAAGAGTTAGAGGAAGTCGCTTGGAAACCCACGGCCTGCCTCCCTAAAATGTCACCAGATCTTCAGGGACACGATTTATAGACCTTTATTTAAATTTAAACTTGTGTGGTTTTGAACAAAACGTGAGTCCGTTGATGACGTCAATACACTCCCACCCGATATCAGGATTTAATAAAAAACTTCTTGTGCCAAGGCTGAGCTTCCAGCTGTGCATCTCTGCCTCTACAGCACTGAAAGAACTGTCTTTACTAGGGAATGCCTGCTTGCCTCTCAAAACAGAAAGCTGGGAGCTGGGGAATTTGATCTGTAGATTCTCCTTTGGAGATCACAGAGAACATTTCCCAGCAAGAACGTTTGGCTCGTGGGAGCAGTGCTCTCAGAGGAACCTCACACAAGAGTCTGTGCTTTTGAAACTGTGCCAATAAACACCCCAACACCCTGGCAGTCTGCTCTCAGGAACCACCGAGGAAAATTTGGTCCCCTGAATTTACACTGAAGGCAGCCACTGCCACTGAACTCTTGGAAGCGTTGTCACAGCTGTTTTGGGTCAGCAAACTTAATTATTCAACATTTCATGCACTGTGGGCATGCACTGAGCAAAGAGAGAAGCATTATAAAGGGCTGCTTCTCCTTGTTGTGTGTGTGATTTGGTCTGATAAATTCATATGACACCTGCTCCCACATAAACTTTTGTACTTTTGCTTTGTTTTTCTGGTTCTGAGACATATATCTGGAGAAATCAATTGGATGTACAGATGTAATGATAAGATGAGGCAAGAAAAGTGCATATTAGGCAAAAAATGACCTTTGTGACACCTCCATCTCAGCAGATCCACCCTTGATTGCAAATATTCATGACTAATGGCATAATTTTAATTGTAATGGAACACTTGTTGTTGAGATGCTGCAAGTGCATCAGATTTTCAAAATCTTTTTTATTCAAATGTTTTGCCAGTGTTTGCTGAAATTCCTTCAGCTGCAATAATTTTCTATGAAACTTGCCAAAGCCAACTTACAGCCAAAGCAATGTATGATAAAAATTCTAAATGAGGTAAAACACATCAATGGAAAAGCTATTTCAATGCACAAGTGTTCTTCACATAAATACTTCCACATAAATGTTTTTTCCATGTCTGGATTCCTTTTCTTATGAAAACAGAGAGTGAGGGGACAAAATCCTTGTGGGAAACTCATGTGCCGGTAGATGATATCTCTTGACATGTGAATTTCTTAGGAATACAGAAATTCTAAATTAGGTCATACTCAAGATCCATCTTCTCTATCTACCACTTTTTAGCATGTTCAAATAATTCTGAGAGATGAGTGAGGCAGGAACTTCTTTGTTTATGTTGGTTATTCTTGCAGTGGTTTCCATTTTAATTATTCAGGCAAGCAATGTACCTAAATGAATCCTAGTGTTGTTTAATACACCAGATCACCTGAAAAACCTTTTTCAAAGGCTGACACAACCTGCTCACTGTCCCCTGGAACAGAGGCTACTTCTATACAATGCTTTGCTTAGTGTAAACAAAACTAAATACTGAAGATCCTCTACCTACCTTAGATAACTTGTTTCTTTCCTTAGATACTGCATTACTTGGCTTGTAATTAAGTGGCATTTGAAATGCCTGGTTCAGTTTCCTTTGTACAGCTAAAACTTTATTCTTTTCAATCAACCCCACTCTATATATCTTTAAACATTATATTTGCTTTATTTTCCCCCTTGCTTTCTATTTTTAGCTGGAAGCTGCTATGCAACTACCTTAGCCTAGAATTTTGCATATCTTTCACATGTTTTTTCTCTTTGCTTCAAGAAGGATGAGCCCAGAAACTGCAGGTCAAACATCTTCAGTGTTCCTGTACAATCACAGCTTGGACTGGACTGGTGCAAGATGTTAACCTTGTAATGGCTGGGCAAGGACTGGAAAGAAAGAGCACTGCTGCTTGAAGTATGGGAGATTCTGACTAAAGGGAAAAATGTTTCCCTCCAAGGTAATTAAACAGGTTGTCCAGGGAGCTTCCAGGATTTTTTTCTTTGCAGATTTTCAAGAGCCAGCTGAATAAGACATGCTGGGTCTGAATTAATTGTTGACCCTGCTTTGAGCAGGCACTTGTGCTACAGGACATCTGAGTATTTAAGTGTTTCTGTGAAACATGAGATAGTTGAAAGCTCCTTCTTTTAAAGATGTTACATGGACTGTGGTATCTTCTGAACACTGATAAATTTGAAATGCCCTTTGCAATTTTTCATGGTTTGTACTCAAAAAAAAAAAAAAAAAGGTGAGCTATTTCTGTGGAAATGCAAAATATTGATGTGATATCATCACCTAGTTAGTCTAATGCTATTTACAATGCAGGCACAGAAGCTGAGCTAACACCTGTGTCTCACCATCACAGGAGGACTAGGATGTAAGTAAATGCCTGTGACAAAGTATTTATCATACTTGTGCAGTGAGATAGTACAGAGAAGTGTTTTATTACATGGAGGTGGGATTGGCACCAGAAATAACAGCTGTCAGTGTCAGACTCTCCAGAAATCCAAAAAATGACAATCATTCCAATCAATGCTCATAGTTTTGCAAAGAGCTTTTACATCATGCTTCAAAAGAACAGAGTTAAAAACTAAGCAGAACAGTATCTATTCATATTTCTTCAGAAATATGGTATGTAGTGTGCCATAGGGCTTATTATAAGCTAGGAATAAAAATCCCAGAGAGAATCTCAACAGAGATGGATAAAATAGTGAAGGCTGATGGAAAGAAAGCGTGTCTGGAGAGCACAAAATCTAGTAACACACAAGAAGCTTAAAAATCCAGCCTGCAAACGTTTTTTTTCCAGGGGAAGACAAGATGAGGATGCAGGCCTGGCAGAGTGGGAAATCTGTGCCTCTTGCAGGTGTCAGATCCCTTGTGCCAAAAGCTGGAACATGTTACATAACAGAGCAGCAACAGGCTGGCAGCCCCATGGCTGCAAGGCCCCTTCTCACACCAAACCACATCAGCTTTTGGTCTCCACAGCCATGATGCCATGGAAAGGCATCTCCACTCACAGGAACAATGCAGGGACCCTTGGGTGATATTTCCTAATTTTGCAGGTAGATTTCAGCTTTGAGATTTGTGCTCATAGCTTTTCCTGGTTTTGTTTGATGAGAATTACCACAAGCAAGAGACCTGTTGTGGCATTAGTATAACACAGCTGCAGGGCATCCTTTCCAGAAGGATACTGTTCTCTAAGTATGTGAGGAGGTCATATTTAAGCATGTCCAAAGATCTGTCCATTGCACTGCACTGTCCTCTCTTTACATTAATCAGGGTGCTGGGCCACAGTGGTTGCTCAGCCTGAGGAGGCAGAAACTGGCAGAAATACATTTGCAAGCATTAAGGACTCCTGGGGTATTCTCTTTGCAAGCACTTCCAACACACAGCTCCACTGTAGAAGGCCCTAAGAGTTTTAGAGAGTTAGAATTTGACCCAAGAAGAACAGCTTTTTCACTCAGCTTACTCCAGGTCCAGTGGCTCCTTTAAGGACAGATTTCAGAGCTCCAGAATGAAATCTTCCTTCTAAGCATATGATGCTTGCTAAATACTAATGGTTTCCAGAGGAAACAACACTTCTCTGGCTTCTCATGCAACCTTAAGCTCAAGTCCAGCCTTGCAAATGTGCACCATTCTGTTTGAATATTTGCTCCTCTTCATATAACTCAACCATGTGCATCCAGCTAGTGCACCAAAAGTATGCCTTTTGGACCCTACCCAGCTGTACTTTAAAGTCAGTGTTATAGCCTGATATCTCAGACCTGTTGTTCTTTTTACATGTTCTTTCATAAATATCTGCAGTCAAGGCCCAAATCCTCAGATGGTGAAAATTAGCATTTGCTCCTTTGAGTTGGTGTCAACCCAACAGCTGCCCCAGCAAGTGCTGAGCATAAACCAGAGGGATGCACTAATTTTAAAGTGGTGTGCAAAGAACCCAATTTGCAGGGTGAATGAGGATGTTTAGAGAACAGAGTTATGTAATTCATCTATTTTGGGGATTAGCCATCCCTGAAGTTCTGAAAAAGGTAACTGGGTTGGGCTATTTATAGTCTGCTCCTGCAGTTACAGCACGGAGGCCAGCACAGAACAGCATTCATCTCAAGCCACCTTCCCTGTGCCCCAGGTGAATTTATACATCACAAATGTCTACACATCTCTCATATCCAAAGAGATTCAGGTGTCCAGGATTCACTCCCACCTCAGCATCTGTTGGCATGTTAGTATGCCCTATTTCCTATCAGCTTCTGGCCATGCCTTGGGTTTTTGGGTCATTTGTATTGCACAAAGATTCTTTGTGGGTTTCCTGATGTAGGAAAGAGGAGAAGGGGCACTAATCTTGGGAAAACTAATGCAGCAATTGCCTAAATTACTCTGCTCTGTAATTTCACAAGGCTGCTAAGGAAGATGGCTTAGGATCCTTCCTTGACACAATTCTCTGTTCCTAAGATCCATTTGTAGGATCACTGTAAAAGTATGAAGCCCCTTGTTACTGCTACAGGATGAAAATGGTGCAGAATTAATGAAAAACTATAATCTGTGCTCAGAGTTCTCAATCTTGAAGTCACACAAAATTGTACAACTTACAGGAAGAGAAGTTTATAGGATTGTGTAGGCTTGGACTGCTTCTTATGGATTCTGCCTTTTAGATATAAATATTTGTGTATATATAGTATAGTATAGTATAGTATAGTATAGTATAGTATAGTATAGTATAGTATAGTATCTTTTCTTAAATGTTGAGAACCAGCCATTTGTTTAGGTAGTGGCAGTGAGTAGAGGGCAGAGGAGGCAATAGGAGGAAAGTAATCTGGGTAATGGTGAAAAGCCTGCTCCTTAGAGATGTTCACCCAGAAAAAAAATAATTTAAGGACTAGATTCTATAGGGTTGACCATTCTAATAATGACCAGGAACCATGGAAAATGAAATTACTGCTTGGGCAGAATTGGTTCATTCTTATCCTCACTAGTCTATCCCATGAGACAGGGAGATCACAGTGTAAAAAAAAGAATAACAGAAAATGAGGACAGAGATACAGGTTAGGTCCTCAATTACTCATCATTCTAGTCTCTCATTCATACCCAGTACAAGCTAAGCAAATTTTGATTTTTAACTTTATCCAAAGTGAAGAGATTAAAGTGACAATGTGCAGTGCATGCAAATGGGAATCTAGGGCCTTTATAAAAAGCAGATAAAATTAAGATGAAGAGCCTGGATGTCATATGGAAGGAGACACAACTTATGAATAGATTTCAGTGGAAGCTAAGCAAAGGAAAAACAGTTAAAGATGAAAAATTTTAAATTGAGATAATCTGTATAGCGTTGATATAAAGTGCTATACTTCTTGGTGGACTAGTCTGTGAGATTTACTATTAGATTTTCATGTTAAAACTGATATTTCAGGAGATGCTGGGAAAAAATTAGTTCTGAGAAAATTTCTGATCAACACAGAAAGATTAAAAAAATATATAATTAAAATAATATGCATGGATTTAAAATAAAAAAAATTATTAGTCCAAGAATCTGATTTTGACAAATATTAATAGTCCAGCCAATAATTTAGTGAAAAGGCTTTATTAAATAAAGCAGGGAAAATACAGAAAAAGTGTTATCCCTCTAGAAAATAACATAAATATATGTAAAGATATATTAAGAGGATATTGTTAAGAAACTTCAGTTCAAAATATGTACCTATGGAGTTAATCTTTGATAAGTATTTACCTAGAAGTTTTCATTTAGAGGGGTTTATTTCTGGGATGAGGTCCTTAATATATAACAGAAAGTATTTTATTTGCTGTAATTTATGGCTGAAATAATGAAAAGCTTTGTAGTAAATACAACATATTTTTTGTTCTTAGCATCACCATTATTGCATGTTTACATAGCACACAGCAAAGTATTTTCTTTCAAAACCCAAACAATGATTTATGCCCATTCTGTACATTTATGAGTTTTTCAGCAGACTGTGGACTAAGATTTTTTCAGGATAGTCACTGGATTGAGGAACGTCTGAAATGTCATCCTGCTTTTGTGAATTGCACTCATCATTCCCATGAGATTTCATCAGGCTCCAGATTGCTTGCTTGGGTGCTATCTGCTCATCTGCAGTGGCTGCAAAAAATATGGGAATATGAATCTGACCTATCTTTTCAGAAGAAAAGATAGAAAAATATGTGGCTACCTGCATAAAACCTGCAGTCCTTCCCTGGTTTATCCTCTATCATCCCGAGTCTTCATGGTTCTTTTATGCAGAGCTGGCACAATCATTCTTACAATGGTTTTGGTAGGTCAAACCTGACACTTGCAGGTATCTGCTGTTCCTAATATTTAACTATTCAAACCTGATGTCCTAAATGCTTTTAAAATGTTGGTTTTATTGAATATGCATGTATGTGATTGTGTGTGCAGATTTTTACTGAAGAGAAGCTCCTGAATCCTGAAGTCTTGAGTGCAGTGCTTGAGGCTGGCCATGGAATGGGAGTGGATTTCAGGCTTATCACTGTTTCAATAGTAGATGCATTTCCCTCTGGGATTACTTGTGCTCCAGGAGCTGTCCTTGTGTGGCTTGTCAGGGATGCCATGGTGGTTTCAGGGATGACACAAAAGAACCTGAGAAAACATCATAAAGTACAGTATTGCTCATTATAGCATTGAATTCAGCAGAGCATTGACAGCATGGTGTTTCAGTGTCATGAGGGCTAATACTTATTGATTACTGACTATAAAATAACTTATCAGAACTTTAAAATCCAAGTCAAAACCTAGACTTTCACTCACAATTCTATAAATAATTACATACTTGGTGTACAATTCATTAACAGAACTTTAAAAATGTGCCAATGTGCACTTGTTGAAACTAACCATGGCTTTTATTATTGGTCAGGATGCACAACAGCATTTTTGTTAGTGACCAGTGAAATATGTAGAGACTCAGAGGTAGCTCTCCTTCATACCTTCCCTTGACAGCCATTTTAGCATTCCTCCAGGCTGCTCTGGGCTGTTTCACCAAGCTTCAGATTCTTCTCATGAGAGAGAGATGAGGTAAGCAGGAGGCTCCATCTGGTCTTCAAAAGAGCCATGTAATGCTCTGTGACATTCTAGGCAGCCACCATACAGGGTGGCATGCAGGGAGCGAGCACTCCTGCATTCCTGATCCCATCAGCAGAGCCTGCCATGCCCATGAGAGGTCAACAGGGCCAGGAATCCTCTGATACACTGGACATGGCTGAGTTACACGAGGGCAAAAGGAAGAGTCCATCCATTGCATGTGTTCCATTTAATTATTTAACTCTAGAAATAATCTGGATCACAATTCTCATGAGTGTTCAGTCCATCTCCCCAGGTAAGCAAGTGAACTTAAAGGCAGGTGAGTGGGACTAGAATCTACCAGCTTCTGTTCTCTCTCTGATCTTTCTATCAGTGATGTTTGCATTCAATCCATCTTTGTCTAAATGTCCATAGCCTAGAAAAAAATCATCACTAGTATGCACTTTCCTCAGAAAAAAACAGGGAGATTCAGGAATAATGTGATTCTCAAGTGAAAGATTTTATGTAACTGGAGGAAAGATGCTGGTAAACAGTTATGCCCAAATACACGATTGCCAGTGGCTGCTAAAACCAAAAGTATGAAGCACACTGGACACAATCTAGAACTGTGATAGGTGACCTTTTGAGAAATCCTTGTGCTGTTTTTCATCCAGTTGGATAAAAACCATGGGTTGAAGCTTCATCTGAACCCAAAACCACTGTAAGATACCCAACTGCTTACATAAAATTACTTCTGCTGTGGAATTTGAAAAGCCACAAATCTTGTCAATCAAATGAAGTTCTAAAGAGTTTACTGACTGTCACTTTGGCTCTTCATTGTGTCAAGACAGAAACATTCCTTGGACACATTTAGAAAGTTGCTTCACCAATCATCCAGTGTGTCATCAATTACTTTGTTCCCTTGCTCAATGACCTACTAATATTCTTTAAGCCATAGCAGCAGTTAGAAAGCATTTTATCTGGAACTACCCCCTGGAACAAGCAATGTGGGAAAAGCCTGCTGTTGGAAATAGCACTGCAGGAATCTGCTGCAGCACTGAAGCCTTAAATCTGGAGAATGAAGAATTCTGCACGAATATTAATACACCAGATGACACAATGAATTTTTGAAAATGTGCTTTAGTCACTAAACAGTACAATTCTAGAAAGTTTTGTATACTCTAACCATATTCCAGTGATGTACCTCAGGATGGGTTTAATTTCAAGATGTGGTATAATACTTTCCCTTGACAAAATGAATAGAAAATATGCAAAAAAAGTTTAAAAATAATTCAGGATTTTTGCAATATGGTCGTTGTTCCCCTACCTGTCTCATTGCTTTCCCCTTGTTTTCAGCCCTGGAATCTGATTACATCCAATGGCACAAATTCAACGTCAGTGGCACAGCAGCTGCAAACAGAGCAACGCTGATTTCTTCATGCCCAATTGGTTCAGGTATCTGTTCAATCTATAAGGGAAGGTCAGGGAAGGGTAGGTTGCTGGCTGATGGAGAAAAATTCTTGTCAAGGAAAAGGCTGTGGTCAGCTCTTCCCTCCCACATGTGGTTCCAGCACCTTTGGTTTTTCAGGCTCCCCCTCATCCTCAGAAATGCCATGCCCTGCCTGGTGTCTGCAATGCCTCCTGGCATGGAGCAGCCTTTCCTGTAATAAACCTTTGATAAAATACTATTCTATTGCCTCATTCCCATATAGCATTCTGTGAGTTTAGGTGAAGGTAGAAGAGAACACCCTACTCAAGCTTAGATCTAGCCTCAGAAAGTTTGCTGCTGTGCATGAAGAAATAGTCACATAGTTGAACTAAAATCTTCTAAATATTATTGTGTTTCAGCCTAAAAGAGTGCCCTGCCCGTGCTCCCTTTCTCATCTCCAAAGGAGAAGAAATGTCAGTGTTGCAACATCTAGATCAAGAGTTTGTAACCAGTTTCTGAATCAGTTGCCTTTGTCTGGCAGGTACCTGGAACATTTAATATGGGTTTATATTCTCCTGACTGGTCTGTCCACTGATTCCTGCACTGGCTTATTCTTAGCCTTCTGTGTTAAGAATATGGAAACTCAGAATCCACTGTGTTTTCCTTCTTCTTATTCCAAGAGGAGCAAGAATTGTCTTCTATAGGTCAGGTCTCATTTGTAGGCACAAGGAATTCCTAAGAACCTGCAGATTTTTTCATCCATACTTTGCCTTTGTATTTATGTGCACAGTCTTATATCTACAAGATGCCTTTCAATTGAAGAAATAATATTTAATTTTTCTATCTGTTGTTTCGTCTTTATGGTAGTGTCTATAAATTTGGGTAGTCTGAAGCCTCTTACTGAACAGCAGTTCAGCAGATGTTAGCCCTGGTGTCCTGGGATCATCAGTTCAATAGTGCCCAAAAGAGATCTGAATTTATAAAAGGATGCTTAAAACAGGGAAAATTTTGAATCTGAATATGAATCATCCTCTGACTGGAACATTAGAAGAGCAAAATAACATTTTCAGCTCCTCATTAAACCTGGATACACTGCATCCAAAGAAAAGTGTAAACAATTACAGTATGTGGTAAAAAAACTACATTCACTTGGTCCATTATCTGTCATTCCAATGTTTGATATGCCAAGTTTAGCCAACTGGGATGACATTGGATAACTTATTAGCAGCTAGCTGTATTTTCAAATAACATAATTTCTGGATGTGAGGGAGAATAATCCAAATCAAGTAAGTTATTTTTTCTATATATAAAGCAATACCAATTTTGAGCTGCCATGCAAAATTTCTTTAATTACTATTGCAGGCTCTATTTGTTTACAAGTAATGGGCACATATTGGATATTTTTATTTTTCTGTCTTCACTCTCCTGAATTAAAGTGCATCTTTTTCAGGGTATCAGGTTAAGCCATCTTTGTTTGAAATTTTAGGTACGACCCATCACTACTTTGAATAAAAAATGGCACTAGATTTTCTAACTCTTGTTCTTTACTTCAGCCTTTGCTGTCACATGCAAGGTGACATGCAAAGGTTCTGTATGAATGTCAGGCCTCTGAAAAAAAATTACCTTGAGAGTTTCATTAAAAGTTTTGCATATGATACAGTAAAATCTCAAAAATTTGAGTTTTCTATTACCAGCTGTGTGGAGACTTTAAAATCCTCTCTTGTTATGCCATTGCACTGTACATTTTTAGTCACATTATACCTCAGAATGTCCTTTAATAATAGTTTAATCATGTTTTAGCCTTCAGCTTAATATCCTGGTGTTTCCAGGAGATCTGAATCTCCTAATAAAACATATTCCCACAAACCCCTCTATGCTGCATTTAGGGGGAAGGATATTGCCAGCTGACAATATAATGCTGGAAGCTATCTTTACTCTGTTTTCCTGAAATTGTTCAAGTGAATTGCTTCATTACTTCTCACTTTACTCACTATAGACTGAGGGAACCATGACATCTCTAGAGCTTTTTGGAGTTTCTGGTTCTTCCCTCCCTTTCCCCATGTAATTGTACAACTCTTTATGAAATACAACACGAATATAACACAAGCAAAAAGCATTCATGGTAAAAGCAATAATATCTTACAAATTATGTCTTACAATGTGCAGATGCAAACTGGTTTTTTGTTCGTGGATGTTTGCTTGGGGTTTTTTGGGGGAGAAATACACTGGAAGTCAGAAGAAGCATCTAACACAAGAAAAATATTTTGCAGCAAAAATAATCTTTATTCATGCATATGGGAAAGTACTGCTGATTTACACATTTCACTTCTTAGAAAGCAGGCAGAATTCTATACTTCTTTCCCAAAATTTATAAAGTACTAATTTTTAACTCAGTTGCTTCAAATGCTTTCATTCTATTGAGCACATTTGTGATATTCAGGGCTATTCACAGATACAGGTAGGACAGAGCAGTGAGGATCTAACACCATTTCAGCAACTTTACAGTGGCACCAGCCTCTCATTAAAACCTTGATCCTCTATCATGCTTGGGCTTCTGCTCCTTTCCAGTATATTCTTTCACAAAAAACCTTGCATGTGACCTCAAGTGACTATTCTTGTTTCCCACAAGTACTATAAATATTATCTTGTCATTATTCTGTAAAAATATTTGGTTGTAATCTTTCACTTGTAGATAGATTACTAACCTTAATTAACTAATTAGTGTCTCATTTAAATTTTACCTGCCTGCATTTAACAACTCAAAGCTTTCTTTGCAAACCCTTCCAACAGCTTCAGAACTCACGTTATCTTGGACACAATTCTGAATTTAAAAGTCAAACTTTCTCACAGCTTCCCAGGACTTTCTTTCTGTTGAGTTCTCTTCACCCTGTAAATGAAATGTCAAATCAACAAAAGCATCTGAGGGTGGGTACATGAGGGTCAGGAGGGTGTGTGTGACAGTGACATCAACTGAGACAATAAAAGGCCTTCCAAGTTACTTAGAAGCTCTGTTTCAAAGTTACATTTAAGGGGTCCACTAAACCAATTCAGTGGTCTTTAAATATACTTGACATCAAGAGACAGTCATCTGCTGACATACCCAAGCCAGAAATCTCTTTAACATTCTATCTGGTAAGTATGCTCTACTTTTTCCCAAGTTCTCTGGAATACTTATTAGAATATTTTATCATTGATTCTTTACCATTTTTATGTTAGTTTCTTTTCAGATTATCTTAAAAAATAAGTGAATATTAGTAAGATCAAACTGTTCTGCTTTCTGAACTAAATTTGTGAAATGAAAAATTCAGAGACAGTGAATGAGAAATATCTTGAAGCAAATTCAAGCTCTGAATTTATAATCCTGGGTTAGATGGACTGCCAGGACCTCACTGATACTGTCATGTCAGAGACCGAGTTCTAAATGCTTTTCTGACCTAGAGCAAAGCTGCAGAAACCATTGCAAAAGAATGGCATTGTGGAGTTTTATGTACCTTAAGTTTCAGTTACCCTGTATCAAATTTCTTAAGTGGTAACAGAAAGATGACTTTTCTGTCTGCCAATACTGAAAATCCAGACTAGAAACTGATATTGGAACTGTGTAATTTCTGCGGAAAATATTTTCTAAATATATTCCAAATGGCAGTTCTGATGATGATGTAAAAATCAGAGGGGAATTCACACAGGAAATGCAGAATTATCCCTGAAAAATGAGGGACTTAATTCTGATTTCTCTTGTGTAATTCAACAGGAACTGGCATAACTCAGTAGAGTTATGTCTCTGTGCAAAATTGTCAGGGAAAGTGTCAGCCTCTTCATTCTAAAGAACATGCAAAAGAAATAGAGAAATAGAGAAAGTTTTATTGTATAAAACTTTTCATTTGAATAGCCATACACAAGTATTTCACTGGACTTGAAGGCTACAAAGTCATAATGATGATGGTGATGACAATAATAATAATAATAATATTGGAAGAACATGGTACTTTTTACCCAATTATGCAAGAGGTACCCAGATGACAATGATGATGATGCACGGCAGCTAAAGCTGACCAAAATTCATGGAGTTGCCCAGGAAGTAACAATGGGTTGCTCACAAAATTAGTATTAGAAGTAAATTCTTCATTTGCATTCCTTGCTCTAACCCGTTTCAGAAAAAAAATAATTTTTCAAAAACTCTTGTCTGATGTTTTTCAACTTTTTTTCAAATTTAAATTAGTTTGGAATGAACAGAAATAACTTGAATTGCAGGCTTTACATGCATTAACTTCTACCTTTGTAGACAAAATGGCTTCTGTAAGAAACCTGTCCCGGGCTGCAATCATTTTATGTGCCATATGCCTTCTTACAACCTCTGATGGAAGACCAATGGTGTAAGTGCATAATCTCACACTGGATGACTTTTGCTGCTCCTGAGAACATGGTGGTTTGTCTGTGCATGTGTGAGAGTTCTGTCCCTGCTTTTGAACCCTTTGGCCAAGCTGGTCAAGCTCTTTCCTCCAGAAATAGCTATAGAGGTCTCAGACACTCTGAGTGTGTATGTGTTTTTTGAAAAAAGGCAGCTGAGTAGAGGGATGAAATTATGTAAGTCTTCTCATATTATTCAAATGGGATAAGCTCCATGTCTTAGGGGTCTACACAGGTGCCCATCTTTTGTGAGAATCTAGCTGTAACTCACACTTAGACACTAACATCCAGCTGAGACACAAATCCACAGGGAATCATGCTTCCTTAGGTCTGGTGATCACAGAAAACTACCACTGAATAAATGCCACAGTTTCACTGATCACTTACCTAATATTGTATGAGCCCTAAGCTCCTCGACAATAGCTGAACTAAATTATGGGTTTACAAAACTGAACTGCTTCCCACTTTTGATGCCTTCTCACTGATACATCCATTACTAATAACAAATCACCACCCACCCTCCCCGTCTTCTCCAAATGTCATTACAAATGAGCCAGATAGCTGCTCCAGCTCTGTATTGTGATTCCCTAGAGAAGTTCCCAAACCTGGGCCTTTGAGCCAAGTTCTGGAATCACAGAAGGGCCCCCATGGGGCTGTTGCTTTGCTTTGCTTTGCTCTGCTGCAGGAAAAGATCAGTGAGTGAGATGCAGCTGATGCACAACCTGGGCGAGCATCGGCACACGGTGGAGAGGCAGGACTGGCTGCAGATGAAGCTGCAGGACGTGCACAGTGCCCTGGAGGACGCTCGCACCCAGAGGCCCCGGGGCAAGGACGACGTGGTGCTGGGCCGCAGGCTGCTCCCGGAGCACCTGAAGAAATCCATGGATCTGGACAAGGCTTACATGGACGTCCTCTTTAAAACAAAGCCCTAATGAAGCAGCCAGAGCACTGTCTGTCCACGTGAGCACGTGTCTGTGTAGCATTGATCAAGTAGGGCATTTCATTCCTATTTATTCCAGCTGCAGTAAGGATTAAAGGCTCTGTTCAAGGTTGTAGCCCCGCTGAGTGAGACATTTCACAACCAAATAATAAAATGTATTTCCAGTCTACCCAGGACCACTGCTGGGTTCCTTTTGGCTGATGTATCTTATAAATTTCCAGAATAACGGGAAAAAGAAACCCAAACCAGTAAGAATTCTGGAAAACCATTTAAGGCCAGTTCTACAACTCTGACACGGGCAGTATTTGTGTGTAATCACTAGGCCTGCTTGTACTGTAAATCAGCAAGGAATAAATGCAGGGGAGCCTGTCTCCAGAATAGGGCCTAGGGTTAAATTTTGTTTAACTTTGTACTAATGGAAATACATAAATTAAACCCACATCTATTTTCAGAGGAAGGCCTAAAATCAGATGAACATTAATTGCATAGCAAAAGCTGCACAATAATAATGTAGGATTAAAGAGTGCAAACAGAAAAGAAATAGGAGAAGAAGGCAAAGCTTAAGATTAAAGTACAAAGGGCTAAAATTAAAACAAATTCTGAAGAATTTTGCAAAATACAGAAATGAAGGGAGGATTTGATTACCTTCCCCTCCTCCAAAAGATGAAACCCTACAATTAACTGCAGAAACAGTGGGAGCAGAGATGGTAGCACATATGTAAGCATGGCCCTAACTATAGAACTGGGAAATAATTTCATACCAGACAATTACAACTGAAACAAAAATCTCATGACATATGCTTTTTGTCCCTCATTTTCTGTCTCCGAATTTCTGCATGTTGTTCTAGGCTTCATACGTAATTTTTTTGGGAGATCAGTGGCTCTCGTGAATGAAATTACTCATTTCCATATGCAATTTATGGTAGAATTGAGATCTCAGTTCTCCAGACCTCCAGAATGAGAACTATTAACATGCAGAAATCAACCTGGGAGAGGAACCATTAGCTGGAATACATTCAAACTCCAAGCAAGACTCAGAAAGAATTGTACAGGGAAAAATCAACTATGGCAATGATTTTAAAAAGCAGCAAACACAAAATTACTTTGCATGGTCTGTGCACGGGTGTGCTCAGGAGCCTCAGTAATTTCTGATGAATAAGAAGGTTTTCCAAGCAGGAATACTGGTGGGTGCCTCCAAATTTGCCACTGGCAGATCTCAAACCCAGATAAATTGCTGGTGTAAGTCCAAGTGGCTGCATGGATGTTCCCACACTGGCTCTTATTTGTTTGTTTGTTTGATGTCTGGCAAGCCTTGTAAACCCCTCCTGACTCCCTACAAATAAATATACAAATATTTAAAAATATAAATGCAACCTGCTGAGGGCTAGAGATGTGTTTGTGACTAGAGAGCTGTAGCCCATCCTCTGGGCCATCCTTGTAGCAAGGCAAAGGCCCTGATGCTGGGAGCAGATGGCACAAGGGCTCTGTGCCACCTGTCTGGTTGTAGGATCGAGGCCTTAAGGTGCACTTTCTATTTATTCTTTAATCAGGCATCTGTGCTAACTTCAATAAATAAAATTGCATTTTTGTACCTATGTCTCACTTATATATTACCAAATAAAGTGGACCAAAAGCTCTTGGACATTATTTTAAAGCATAAGAACTGACTGGCCTGTGACTGTTTGGGTATAATTTAGTATTTGGAGTATGACTATTAAGCCATTTAATTTTATGACAGCGAAGTAAGCACAAAAGTAATTTTTATTTTGTCCTTCATTCTTCCTGTGTAACAGTGGTTAAACAAAAGGTGTTTACCTAGAACAAACCTATTTATGTCCCCTTACAATAATGACACACACAAAAACGATATAACCTTCAAGTGTCAAAACCCTAACCTGTTTCATTTTGATCTAAACAAAAAATTCTATTCTCCAAACAACAATTCCTCCTAATCTTCAGCTATCCAATAGATGAATGACGATTACACAAATATTTAAACTTCCTATACACTGAAAGTATGTCTTTTCAGGACTAAAGACAGAACAGTGACAGATTAATTAGTGCTAGGTAATGCCCATTAAAAATAAGATGTAATATTAACATAATTACTTATGAATTATCTAGAAAGTTGATTTGCTATGGCTTTTCAGCTTAAACCTCTGATCAATGTAGCTGCAGTTAAAACAGCAAAAACTTCAGCATGGGGCAGAGGATGTTAACAAAAAAATTTCAATACCAAAAAATGCTAAGATTCATCTTCAGCTGGACAAATGTGCAGTTTTGGTCATCTCTCTTTCATAGATTGAAGGGACCAGAAAGAGGACGGTGAGAAATTATAGGGCCACTGAAACACTTACATATGGTAATAAATCTTGTCATAATAAATTGTAACAACAGCAGTTAGAAAAGAAATAAAAGAGGAATATCAAATAAAGGTATATCAAATAACCAGGCCAGATGTGGCCTTGCTAGGTCGAGGAGAGGGGAAGGATCACCTTGCCTTATAATCTGACAAAAGGCTTTTTTGCCAGGACCTGTGTCCTCGAAGGCCTATCCCGTGCAGATGCATCTTGACTCTACACACCTGTTTTTTATAGAATTCTCAGTGAAAATCAACCGTGTCTCTCACTGGTGACCCATTGAAACAAAAAGCACCAATATCAATATCGATCCTCAAGGAAAGCTAAACAGTAGCACATGAAAAAAGACCCAACAAGGTCGTGAAAATTTAGCAAAGGCAAAATCACAAGAAGCCAAACAGAAAGAGGACAGATTGTGAGACCTCCTGCTGGCTATTTGACTGTTTTGGCTTTCTAAGATGCTCCTGACTTCACCTGCTGTAAATGCTGATGTTTGGTGTTGCTAGCTCACCTCTGGACATTCAGCATCTGACTCCTCACCTTGTTTGCACATCCTGACAGCTTTTGTGCCAGCTGCTTGCCCCTCATTGTTTTGCTGCTGGCTTTCTAGAACTGTGTGGTTTGTCTCTCTGGCCATTGTTAAATTATGGCAAAGAGAATTCATTGAACAGCTTCAGAGTTTGCTGTCTGTTGGAGCAAAGCTGCCATCCTTTATGGGCTATTTGGATACAGCAAAGGCACAAGTCCTTGTTCTCTGCCCCGTCTTCCTCTCCTGTCCCCAGTGTGCATAAGGAGTTCTAAAATCCTTTCACCTGGTGTGGAAGTCAAACCCTGCTTGCATTTAATAGTGATGCACCAGATAATATTTTAGAAAAAAGACAAATGTTTTATTTAACTCTGAATCTGCCTGGGGCTATTCTTTATATCTATTGGGTTATTCTTCCTCCTCTGTCCCATGAGGAGTGGGAAGGGTTTAGTGCCACCTGTGACCCTTCAGTGTCCCCTAAACTGCGGGACAGGATAGTTCTGCCGGGGTATTATGGAACGACAGCCACGTCTACTAATTTTATTTCTTGACACACTGCAGATTACACGGACTCTGTATTTCCTATAGGACTGTACAAACATAGAGTTGAAATTTAAATCAGGAATAAGTTTCAGGATGAAGGTTGAGATATCAGAGACGCCAGCTCAGCTAGATATAAACTGTATTATACGGCAGCTATCATCCCCTCTTCAGGGAAGATGCTGGCTCCACAGAGGAAACCCTGGCTTATCAGGAAGAGCTCGGCTTTCAGAGACCCTGGCTCCACAGGGGGACTCCGGCTCTAAAAGGGAGATCCCAGCTCCTGAAGGAAGATCCCGGCTCTTCAAGAGAGATCCCAGCTCCTCAGGGAGACGGCGGCTTCACAGAGGAGATCTCGGCTTTTTAGAGAGCTCTACAGGGCGAGTCTGGCTCTACAAGGGAGATCCCAGCTTCTGAGGGAAGATCCCGGCTCAGGAGGGATCTCAGCTCTTCAGGGAGATGCCGGCTCCTGAGGGGAGATCCCGGCTCCAGAGAGGAGATCCCGGCTCCCCAGGAGGGATCCCGGCTCCTCTGCCCCGCCGTTCCCCATGGCCGTCAGGCGGCGCACGTTCTCCAGCACCGCCGCGGCCCCTCAGACCGGCCGCCCTCACTCTCGCCGGAGGGTTGCGCGGGGGATTTATCTCGTTTCTACGTGACTTGCAGCGGTGTCCGATTTATTAACTCATTTCATTCCTCGCGGTATTTTTCCGCCGGGTTTTTATTCACGGGGCTGCAAGTTACGCACACCCCCCCCTTCCCCACCTCAGGGAGCCCTCGGCCGCACCCTGGCAACGGCGTCCCGCGCGCGCGCCCCGCCCCGCGAGTCTCGCGAGATGTGGGCGCTGCCACCGCCTCCTCCGCTGCGAGGGGGCGGCTCTCGCGAGAGGTGGCGGCGGTGCCGGGCCTGGCGGAGCGGCGGCGGGAGGCGGCCGCGCCGAAGCCGGTGAGTGCGGGCGGCCGGGGGCGGCCGGCGGGCCTTTGTCACCCTTCAGCCCCCTTCAGCCCGGCGTCCCGCGGCTCCCGCCAGCCCTGCTGCAGAGCCTTTAGGATCGTGAAGGGATCCCCGGAGATCCCCCCAGCCCGAGCCCCGCACGGCGGCGGGGTCACGCGGAGCAGGTGGCAGCGGAGCGTGTCCAGGTGGGTTGGGAATGTCTCCTGAGGGGGAGGCTCCGGGAGCTCCCCGTCCGCCCTGGCGGCCGCGTGCTGCGGTTCCTTCTCCCCCAGAGCCCCGCAGACAGAGCTGCCTGCCGCCGTGCCCCGGCAGCTCTGTGTCATGAGCGGGCTGGGCACGGTTTGAATTCCTGCTTTTCATCTTGCATTGTTTGCTGGTAGCACCTGCAGGCGCTGGGAGGCCTGTACAGAGCCAGTGGTGTTGTTCGGGACTGCCTGACAGCCGTCGTGTCATTCCTGAGCAGTCATTTACCTACTCAAACGATTTCATGAGTTCAGTATCTTTATAATATTTTTTCTACGTAACCATATTTTATTTGCAGAAAACATCAGCTGTTTATATCATAAACATATAATAGATCTGTCATAGTACAATTGCTTGTTGCAGTTGCCTGTTATTAGTGTTTTTTCTTTACGTTCACTTTTGTTTGTAGCTACTGTGTCTGCATCTTTTTCCTCTTTATCTCTGGTCCTATCCAGTGTGTCACTTTAGAACCCTTTTCTTTCAGAATTTGGATCGAGCTCCATCATAGACCTCTCCCAGGTTTGTTTCTGTATCTTGTCTGGCTTCTTTGTCCAAAGGAGTGATTAAGCCTTGTGTCTTTTTGTTCTTTATTGTTGGCTGCCTCTTACGAATTCGAATACATGCTTAAAATCTGGCTTCTCAGTAGCCTTTTGACTGTTGACACTGTTCTCCTTACTTCTGTTTGCCTGTATTCTTCACGAATCAGCTTCAGTGATTCATTTAAAGAGGGCTCAGCTTGGTTGTTGCTTCAGCTTTGTTGTTCCTTTCCCTGGAAGATGCTGTCTCTCCCTCCTAGGTTTGCCAGAGAAACAAGTCAAATTATCAGCCTCACACTGTTCAGAGTCCATAACCTCGTGGTGCACACTTGTTATCTTTTCTCTGAGCTAAAACACGTGTCTCTGCATCATCTGGTGTCAGATACCTGGAATTCCTATAGCTTGAACACAAGTACAGTCCAAAGGAAACGGATAGGGTTTGTTTTCCTTTTTTTTTTCAATCCATTGCCCTGTAGTTAAGGAAGACTGTTGCACTGTGTTTGGCAGGTCTGTCAGTGTGTCTTGGACTGAGTCTCTTGCAAAACATCACAGAGATTTTGCTTTCTTTTCCTATGAAGACCCAGATTGCCAAAAGCCTTTGAGTGTTACCCCTGGATTTGTACCATTTCTGTCTCCAAACCTCATCATGCATCCTTGCCTGTGCTTGTCATTGCCCTCTGTGTAGATGGTGCTGTTTGAGGCTGCTCTGGGAAGTGTTTTCAGCACGTTTGTGTTTGTGTCTTAATGCCAGGGAACCCGGGGGGGTTAAGAAAGACAACAAGCTAAAGCAGCTTTCATATCCCACACTAAATTCTTTCTTGAAGCCCACTTTTCCTTTTAGGCACAATTGCATTTGAAAGTGGTGAACAGCTGATGTGTGGATGACATTGTGTGTTAAATTAGTAACAGATGTCATCACTGTTGGGTTTTCTGTCACTTTGTTATAAACTGTGCGTTTTTTGCAGCTTGTGTGCTTCAGGCTGGGGCTGCTTTGTCCTGTACTCACACCCAAAAATCAGAGCTTCATTCTGTGCCAGTTCCTTTCAGTACAGCTTTCCTTTAGCAATGTTGCTTAAATCTTGGCCTGGTGCAGTTGCTTATCAGTGAAAGTATGTATCTCTTTAAAATACCTATAAAAGCTAATTCAGACTTCATTTCAGGTGTGAAAAACCGTGTGTGTGAATTTCCTTGCTCACTGAGAGGTGTTGTCACTGCTGGGTACAGCCATGGGTTCAGACCTTGCTTGTTCCTTCAGGAGCTGTGGTTGTTGCTCTGGTTCCCTTTCTCTCATCCCTGGTGCCAAGTGGGATGGAGCCCCGTGCCTGCCTGCTCTCTGTGTGTTGGAGAGCCACCATTGGTGGGCAGTGGCAAGGAGTTGGGTTCTGCTCCCTTTTCCTGCACTCAGAGCCACGATTCTGCTTTTGGAGGGAGAGGTTGCTCCATTCACAGGCATTTTTACAGGTTGAGCTAGGCAGGTTTCCCACAATGAGCCCTAATACAGAGGGGGAGCTGGGAGTCATCTACCTCTTGCTTTTTAGGCTTCCAGTGTGAGACAGCTGTTTAATCAGCATGTTCCCTTTAGGAATTACAAAGTTAATGTTTGCAGGCTAGTTACTGGATATGTGTTGTTTATGTTGCTATAGATAGGAATACCATCAGCTTCCTGTGACTGCTCAGGTTTTTTTTTCTCTTTCTTTTTTTTCTTCTTCATTCTTGCTCATTAAGAGGAGCTTCAATCCTGACCTGCTATGTTAATGTTGAGCCTGTACTGCAAAGGACGTCCCTGAGCTGTGCTTTAATCAGTGTCAGTTTGATAATATTTCAGTGATGATAATTTATAAAGCTGTTTTATGTGTCTGAATTGTGACTGATGTCTGCACTAGTTTGCAAGAAACTCACTTGACAGGTATAGATTTCCATGGTATGTGGTGTTTGCATTATGAGCATGTGTGCTTTGAACTGTATTTCTTAATTAGGATGTAATGTCACCGTGCTTGCATTCCCAGAGAATCTGACTTGGAAGTTCCTTTTTGTTGTTGCTTCTTTTGTGCTTTGATGACTAGAGGCAGTGAACAGCAGACTGTCACCCCTTACAGAAAGTCTAAATATTTAATCTGAGTCTTGGAGTTTCTTTGTCACTACTGATGCCAGGTTTTGTCATTGCTGGGGACTTGTATGTTGGAGCTTCCTGATTATCCTGGTTCACCTTTCCAGCACTGAGGGAGCAGGTTAGAGCAGAGGAACTTCTGAAACCTGTCCTGCTTTTGGAAATGCTTCTGACCAAAGCTCAGAACTGAGTAGATGCCTGAAGTGTTACGTGTTAGTTATTTGAATATTGTCCTCAGTACTGACATCCGGAGCCATCAGATCTTTGTTCTACCTGATGAACTAGTGGCCAGTGGCCAGAAGACATCTTGGCCTTCTGCCTCAAAGTTGCAGGGTACTGTGATCATCTTTTTTAGTAAGACTCCAGATTTTTGCAGCCTACAGGTATTCTCAGCAATTACAGTGCGACTGTCTGGCTGGAAATGCATTGATGTTGGTTTTGATTAGCTTTCCTTCTTTCCTGAAAGATTTCCAGGGAGCATTTTCTACCCCTTGCTGGCCTGTGGTGCCTTGAAAAGTGCAAGTCCTGCATTTCACGAAAGTGCATCTCCACTTCTGTCCAGCACCTGATGTTGTCTGAGTCTTGCTTGATCTGCTTGGCAACCTTGTGCCTTCTATTTTGCCATGGCACAGGACTGAGTATGCTTTAATTATTATTTAAAATAATCTGCTCAACTTCTATCACAAATTGGTGTGTGATACATCCTTTCATGAGCTCCTTAAGTGGTGCTGTAAGCACATTACTGACTGTGTTTTGCAATGTCTGGAGTGGCTCTACCACATTTACTTTTAACTTCTCAAACCCACTGGGTGTTTACAATTCCCTTGTATTTCAGTAACCTACAACTTTCATAAATTAGTGATGATTCTGGCTTCAAGATGATGTTAGCAAATCTGAAGTGTTCTAGCTGTCTGTGCTGAAAGCTTTGAAAATTAAAGTCTACTTCCTGATTTCCTATTATTCCCGGTGATGACTCTCTGGAGTATTTGCTTTCTGCAGAAGGGTATGAAATCATTCTTGACACCTGTAGAATTGCTAATTAGCTAATTAGAATGTCAACCACTTTGGCCAATACTCCAGTGTTGTGTGATCTGCTGAGGGTATTTGGATTTGATTCTTTATTTCATGTGCTCCCAGTGTCTTTTCACCTTCACCAGCATTTCAGATGTGGTTCCTTGTTTTCATGGAAGGCTTAGAATAGTATTTGTTGGGGCCAGGTACTCTTGCAGGGATTTTTTTGGTTTTGTTTTTTTTCCTGTACACAAGGTCAGAATGTTCCTCAAAACATGGTTTGTTTATTGCCTGCAGTGTGAATCCGTCGAAAAAAAATCCAAAAAACAAACCACAGCTGAAATGTTCTTTTCTGCTGCGGGAAAAAGTGGCTTTGCAGAAGTGTTTAAAAATTAATCAGGATGACTGGTTAGTTACTTCACAGAGTTTATACAGCATTTTCTAATTGAAAAAAGAAACTATTTTCAACTAAGCAAAGCAAAAGAGTTCCTTATTTATAGTCTTAAAAGTCTGTTAAAACTTAAAACAAAATTGGGAAGTACATTTGTTTATAATCTGCACAAAAGCGCTATCAACAGTGGTCAAGGAGAAAAAATTGGCTGCCTTACAGCAAATTGTTTTTTAGAGAAGTGTTAATTGTTGAGATGCTGTGGAATGGAGGATGGAGGGAAGGAAGACTGTCCACAGTGTGACATGCTTGGAACGAAAGAAGTTTCACAAGGTGCAGCTTTGGACATTTGGGATTGTTTCCCTTCTTTTCATAGCTATGTCCTGGTTGTGAGTTGGGTGCCAGCCTGGCACTTCATCAGTGACACTGCTGGGGTTCCCTGTGAGCTGGGAGAAGGGAATGCTGTTCTTCATGGGAAGCAGTTCCATTTGTTTGTTTCTGTCCTTCTGTGGCATCTATTGTCTGTAAGGATTTGAGCATGGAGCTGCAGAGCAAAGCACTTGGAGGAGCTGATCCTACTCTGAACAGGCGTTTTCTGTGAAGTGTGTGTGGACCTGCATCTTCCTGCTGAATTTCCATTTTAAGAAAGATGGGGAGAAACCAGAGAGTGTGAGACAGTTTAAGGAAGTGGCTTTAAATCGGCCTTTCAGCTGCAGTTCTCGTAAAAACAGCTGCTTTTGCACATCTTTAGAGTACAAAAGCTAAATTCAAATATTGGCCTCTGTGCAAAGAATCAGAACTGGGTGCCGGGTGCCTCTTTGTCTTAAGGCACCCTGAGAGGGTGAGGTGTCTATAAAACTTAGCTTTAAAGGGAAGAGAGGGTTTGTGGAAAGAAGCAGGAGCTTGTCAAGAGCCATGTGGTGCTTTGGCAAAGCCTGGAGTGGGAGCTGGGTGATGTCTCGGTGGGAGGGAGCTGCGGTGTCCCTGGGACATTGCTGCTCCTGGCTCTGTGTTCCACACCCGCTGTTGCCATGAGGGGTGAGGCTCACTGTGTACCTGCCTGGAGACACTCATTCTAATAACACAGTTTGTTTCCACTCACGATACAAAGTGTCTTTATTCTTGTAGGGCTTGTGTATTGCACCTCAGTTGGGAACCACTGCTCCTGGATTTAGTAACCAGCCTTCCTTCCCCTTGTCTCCTTAATAATACCTTTTCTGTTCTGACACAGGTTGTAAGTTTCTCCCTGTTTCTCCTGATAAATGTGTGTAGATCCCACAACCTTCTCTGTGTAATATCCTCACACACTGGCTGTGCTTTGCTAACCTGACTTTCCAGGTAATACACTATGAAATGCTTATCAGGGCTTTTTTTATTATTATTCTTTTATGAGAAAGTTGAGTATTTCCTGTCATTTTAAATAAAATGCTTTTTCCTTTTCCTGACTCTATATGGACACCTGACCATAGGAGTCTTCCAGTCAAAGTGCATTTAATTATAGAAACTGTAACAGGAAAAAGACCCAACCCTGTGGTGGAGACTGCATACTTTGTATTAAACCTGTTTGCTTGGGTAAAGCTGAACATGAAGGCAAAACTTGGATGCAACCAACATTTTTAAGAAGCTTGTTCTCCTCTTCCCCTGTAATAAAAACTTTTGGGTCTAAATTTAGCTAGGAGAATCTAAATTTACCAGGAGAGCTATTCCATTTTCCATGACTTAAAGGAGACTTTATTTGAGAAGTAACTTTGTTTTAAAGATGTCTCAATTGCTTTGGGACTCACTTCCACGTAGGATAAGTTTCATTGAATGTACTACCAGTCTATTGAGGGTGAGGTGAGGCAGAGAGACAATGTTTCTACAATATGTAGCTTAAAATTGTAAAGAAACTTCATAGACTTCCCATTACTTGGAAGGTTTATGTAGCTGTAATTCAGTTTTTTCCCAGATGAAGTGCTGTGATCAGCTGCTCACTTGTGGCTGCTTTATCGTTTTTGTAAGCAGGTCATTGTGAATTATCCAGCTCTGTTGCCACGAGTGCCACTTAGAGGTATGGTTGAAGAGCAGTCTTTGGAGATTGGCTGTCTCTGCTGACAGTCACAGGGTGGTTTGATCTGTGAGAGAATTCTAAAGGGAGCTGAACATGACATCACACCCCACTTTAGGAAGGGTAGTTATTGTATCTATTTTTATTACGTTTTTGTGACTTCTCTGCAGAAGTCAGTGGAACTGGACGACTTCAAGTGTTTCTAAGGATTGCTGTTGATTCCATTTTGGAGTGAGGACTCAGATTTAAATGTTAATTCTGTTTTCCTCTTGCTCAGCCATTCAAATTGTAAAACTGTTGGTCTCTGTTCTCCACGTGGGATCCTCCTTTGAATTAACTTTATACATTTGAAAGAAAATCATGATGTGTTTGTCTTGTGTTTTATAACCAGTGATTTTTCTGTTTGGACACTGTGAATTTAATTGTTGCAAAATTGAAGTTGCCTGCCAGCATTTATAGAACTATATTTCTTGTAACAAAATACTCTTTTAAGTGCAGGTATCAGCAAAATGTGTAAAATATTATTGTCTTGCAATTTCTGCTTCAGTGTATCCTAATTTTCTGTAATCTGCATTTAAAAAATCAAAACCTAACAACACTAAATTCTGCATGTCTGACTTTTTTTTTCCTGTGTGGCATTACCTAAAGGTAAATACTGCTCTCTTAATGTAGGTTGTGAGTGCTGCATGTGTGCTTTTCAGAGCAGTAGTGTGAGGAAGCTGGCAGTGGAATGGCAGGACGGCCTCATCCTTATGACAGTAACTCCAGTGATCCAGAGAATTGGGATCGGAAATTGCATAATAGACCTCGTAAACTTTGTAAACATTCAAGGTAGGTGCTGTGTCCCATCTATTGCATCTCAAAAACTACACTGAAAGTCCATCCTAAAGGCTACTGTATCTGGTTGTGGCAAGTCCTGTCATAAACGTTGTAATTCTTCTTACCAGGAATGCTTCTTAATTATTTTGAAAGGTGTTTTCTGACCTGATTTGTCAGCTTCCCTAATCTGTGCTTAGATTTGTTTTGCCATGGGTTGCATTTTAGTCCTTTTTCTAAAAAAAAAAAACCAAACAAAAATCAACCAAACAAAATAAAAAAACAAACCCAACCAAACAAAAAACTCCCTAAATGCCTTGTGTGCATATCAAAACACCTGTTGAGTGATTAAATATATGAATTTTTTGTGCTTGCTAGGAGTTACATCCCAAAAATATGTGCAGCTTGTCCATGGTGAGAACTAATAGTTGCTTGCATGCTGGTATCACTCTCTGTAGCACTTTGTTTGTTAAGCTGTGTGTCATATCTTGCTTTTGCTTGCATCCCTCACAGTAACAATGGTTTTTTTAAATGCTTCTTGATTTGACAAAATGATGACATAAATTAGTGTTTTTCCAGTGTAAAGTGTTCAAAAATGAACTAAGCAAAGCACTTAGTCACCTTGTAAATGTATAAGAAGAAACATATTGCTGGAAAGATATTTAAATATCCAAATAAGTGTGTATCTTTCAAGTACTTTGCCCTTTTAGAAGTGCTAAATATAACTGAAACATCTCTGTTAACGAGCTAAAATTGTTAGTTATTCAAGCTTTCCTACTGGCAAGATTATGGGAAAAGAGCTAAGGAGCACATTCAATACCAGCAACTCATTTCACATTTTAGTTGTGTAGCTGCAGATAAACTGGATTCAAGTGTTGTCCAAAGTACTCTGTAGGCAATTAATACTGCGGGTTATTTTCCTGCCATTAATTCTTGAACGATTGTGAGAAATCCAAGAGGGCAGGACAAAAGAATGCAGCAAGTAATTAAAAGGCTCACGGGGAGCCCCGTGTAATTAGAGGGCTGTGCTGTGAATAATGGGGTGGTTAAGGGAGACCCGGGGAGGGTGGCTGGTGCTGCTGGTCAGGGTAGGTTTGTGGGGTGTGGCTTTGTACAGCTGGTGGTGTTACCCGGGTGCTGGTGTCTGGGGGGAGGCTGCTGCTGCTCCTTATTAGGATTTCAGTGTGGCACAGCCTGGGCAGGGACCAGTGTGGGTAGAACGTGGCTTTATGAGGCTGGGCAGTGCTTTAACCCCCTGATGGTTCCCTGCTGAGCCCAGTCCAGGCGGTTCAGCTCTGAACCTCCCCTCCCGGGGATCTGGAATGAAATCTAACACTAGTCCGGGACAGACGAGCCCTGATGGGGCTGTTAGGAGCTGAAAGGGGCTCGTTGGCACCTGCGGTCTGACAAGGGCACTGCAGATTCCCGGGTGCTCTCTGTGTGACCAACTGAGGTTTAACTGCAGGGAGCCAAGGACATGGGCCTGGTTTGTCACCTGTCAGGGACATGGCACTGCCACAGCAAGGAGAGAGGGAACACAAGTCTCCAGCAACATCATGTGGTCAAAAAGGCTCTTGGGTGGTACTGCAAGCCTGTTGTCAGCAGTTCAGAATTGCTGCTAATCAACGTCTTCCCTGAAGGTACAGAAGATACTGACTTATCTTCTGAGACCGGGAAAACCCAAAGGTTAAAGAATGGCTTCTTGGTCAGTCACAGAAATTTTGGTGACGAGCTGTTTGAAATAAAGTGTGGTAGCTGGAAGAAGCTGCAGCTGGGTCAGTCCAGCCCAGAGGAAGAGGACACGTGTCTGACCATGTGTGGTTTGGGGTAAATTATTTATTTTGGGGAAATGTTTCCATAACAAGCTGTGCAGCTTTCTGCAAAGATTATTTGATGCAGATGGGAGTTAAGTCAAGGACGTCCATGGCCTGTTGTTTTCAGAGAAGCTGCTGTTGATCATTTAATGCAATCTGGATTCAAGGGTCACACATCACAAGGTAGGAAATCTATGCCTCAAAGATAATTGCAGCTATTGGACATGTTTCTGGCAAAACACAATTTGTTTCCAATGCTGAACAGCATTTTTATGGAAGCTTAGTGTGTATGCTAGGGATATAGTACTCAAGCTAACGTCTGATAATTTAAGTTTTTTTCCCTAAATAAAGTGTTTTTGGAAATCTTTGAGAATGAGAATCTAAATAATAGTTAGATGTTGTAATAAAATAAGGGTAAGTAAGGATAAATATTTTGTTACCTTATTCCTTTGAGATACTTGATTACTTCAGAGAATCTAATTATTGGAAAATGGCATACTTTGTTCAAAAGCCTGAACAAAATAATTGTATTTTGTGTGGCTGAATACAGATGTATTACTGTAGTTTCTGACTTCTCCAGATGTGAAAAATACAGCGTGAGGGGGAAAATGCATTTGGAAGCAGAAGTTGTAATAATATAACTAGAACTGTTATGTTAAAAGGTTTGAGTACTCCAGTCTTGTTTGTTTTACTCAAAATATGAGTATATTATCTTGATGATATCTTGTTATCATCAGGAAGAGAATACTTCTGGTTTGGAAAACATAATGGTGAAATAAGAGCTTTGTAATAAATAATCTCAACAAGGGAGTAATATAGGAGATAGATGCTTAACTTGTCACTTCTTGGTGCTTTGCAGTGCTTAATCCTCCAGCCTTAACATTCTTAAAATAGCTTAGATAATTTTCTTGACTCATAGAAACCATAATCTAGGGCTGTGAGCTGCCCTGTGTGTCGGGCTTGTGTGGCAGCAAGGAAAGCCATGAGTCTGTTTGGGGCCGAGGACATGGGGCAGAACTGTCCAAAGGGGAATGGATTGAATCTTTGTACAGGTCAGCATTATACCCTGTTCTTTCTAGTTTGGTGAGTGTCCAGTTTTATAAACCTGCCAAGTGGTACTGTTGTTTTCTCCCCTCCTGCTTCTTACTTGTTCTGAGATGGGCAATGGAATGGAAGACTCAGAAGGGAGAGATGTGGAAAACAAGGACTAAAAATATAATGCATATGATCCCTGGTATGAATCTGCAGAGCCTGTCAGGATGAATTTATATGGTGTTGAAGATGACTAAATAATCATACAAACAGTCTTGTTTGTCTATGCTATTGCAGAAAATTCTTCCAGTTGCTTTTTATTTAAGTACCTGAATAAGATGGAAGAAAATGTTCAGGAACCATATGTTGAATTAACAGTGGTGAAGGTTTAAACAAATGGTTTCTGAATTCATATTTCATTATTAGGTGTTGCTGTCCTGTACTTTTTATTAAATTTTTCATCAGTTATTAGTTTCCCACATGTAATTTCTCTGTAGTGTTGGAGTTTTTGTTGTTGGAAGATGTTAATTCTAATTCTCTTGCACTGAATGCTTTTTCTAGAGTTGTGGTGAGAAACCTTTGGCTTAAATTTGCCCCTTCCTTAAGATTTGTCCTGGATTTAATTTTCTGAGTCTGCTTCTGTTTTAGTCCCTTTTGACAGTTTCTTATTTGTTTATTCTGTTTAGATATTAATACATCCAAAGTCTTGCCTGCACTACTGCATTTATGAACAAAATGTGAGTGCTTTGATTCTGTTGCCATGACTCTTGGATCTTCGAAAATCTTCAATTGCTTTTTAAATCTTGTCCATAGATGAGAAGTTATTGTTAAGTTATTATTTAGCAGATGCTAAATGCTGGGATTTTCCCCCTCCAATATTATTTTTGCCTGCTGTCAGGATGCATTCATGGGTTGTGAATGGAAGTGCCACATGTCTCAGCTTTTTGTAAAGTACATGAAGCATCCCCAGAAGAGTCCCTTTCTCATCTGTGGAAGGATAGGAGAATGTGTAATGTATTTTCCACTGTGAGACGGGTTTTATTTCTCTTCCTGTGATTTCTGCAGTTGAACATTTTGCAGCATGGGGCAGGCCTGCACAGGGCATGGCATGAAAATAATGAGGCCTGATTTGCCATGGGCTCAGGTCATACTGTGCATCACCTGCTTAGTTCACTGCAAACATGCCTGCTCCTAATTGCAGCCTGGCACTGGCAGATCAGAATCTCCTCGTCTGGGCTTTGTAGGTTCCAGGATGGAAAGCCCTCAGGAGAAACAGAGATGGAATCCAGAAAAATGGGCTGCACTCAGTGATGACTTTCAAAAACACCAGTCTGTTAATCTTTTGTAAGGTACCCAACATATAATGAATGATCTTAGAGTTATGGGGATTTTATTTCCTTTTTGACATCCTTCATGTCTGCAATGACAGCTTATTGACACTGCTGAGAAGGGAAACGTAGCAACTTCCAGGGCAAAAGCACACTCTAAATCCTCCTGAACTTCTTCAGCACCCAAACTGCCTTTTCCAAATGTTATCAATGATATTTGTGGTGGACTTTGGCACATTTGATTAGGATACAAAGCACTTTAGACGTGATTATGCTCAGAACTAGAAGTTTTTATGTACAACGTTTCTCTTCATTGTTGTATCTTTAATCTCTGAGAATGGAAACTGTAATGGCTACACAGAGCTCGTGTTTGGTCCTAACTCTTTTGAATTTGAATTTCTGAAGCTGTTTTTTAATAGATAGAGATCCTTTCCAATTCTAAGGAGGATAATATTACTCTGAGTTTCTTAGTTTGATTTTTATTTAATGCCCATATTGAAAATGGTGCAGAAATTGGTATATAAATAAAGGCAGCCAGTGTTCTTTTATGAAGGTCTTATGAAGGTGTTTGGGTAGCTTGGTAGAAGTCATAAGGTGTGAATATATTTCCTCTTAAAGGTTAGGTCCTTGCTGCTTTAAGAAATCCCTTTGGCAACTGAACACTCCACTCATGAGATCCTTTCCTGAAATGGAATTGCATTACTAAGAAGTACATTACTCATAGTTGAGAGAACCCACTGAAGACTAGAATTATGTGAATATTAAAGAATTTTGAGGGTGGAAAGTGTTGACAGAGTTTCTGCTTTGAGCTGAAGGAAGATCCTGTGGCAGCCCCCAAATTAAGCAGTGAGAATTCTTTCTGAGGGCTCCCTTACATGGAGCCCCAAATCAAGTGTGGCTTCTGGACTGTCTCTGTGAGGTTTTGATGGGTGTGTGTCCTGTCCTGTGGGGTAGTGTTGTGGGATTTGGGAGCCAATCCATCCATGGTATGCTCTTTCTGCCTGATAGAGGAGTGAAGAAAACATCCTAATTCTGCTGTGGAGGAGACATACAGGGGACCAGGGTACTTTCTCTTGCTGCTGGGGGGACTGTTCTATTAGAGGCAAAAAATGCCTGAATGAAGTTTTTCCAGCATGCTTTTCATGCAGCTTATTATAGCAGTGTCTTCCTTGGCTTATGTTGAAGGGAAGAAAAGGCTTACAAGGCTGATGGGTATTCTTCCCCTGGGGCATGGGGAGGGTGCTCCTGTGAACCATCACAAGACCCTAAAACCAGGAGAAAATTCACTGCTTCGGGTAATTGAAATTGTATGAGCAGAAATGTTCCTTCCATGTGTGAAGAGCTGACTCTTGAGCCTGGAATGGCAATGTTCTCATGTCTTTCTAATCACAAGTCTCTTGTTTTTTGTACTGATTTCCCTCTTTGTCACAGCAGTCATTTGCTGTACAATCCTCCTCGTTTCTTCGGCTTGCATCATGTTTTAGTTTCCACCCTATGACATCCTGATTGTTATTTACTGTAGGACTTACTTCTAAGCTATTCCTCCAGTGTATTGTGAGTCCTTAGAACAGCCTGCAGACATTCTAAAAGAATGATTTAAAGAAAGCTGTCTCATAGTGCCTAGTTATCCTCCCACCTAAAAGTCTTTAGAAAATTTTACTGTCTCATAAATTAATTTGCCTTGTTGCTTTTTATGCTTGGTGGGCTCGCCTCGATGACCTCTTGATGTGAGAATGCACAATGATTTCTGACCAGTAAATGTACAGATTAGTATAATTATCTGCTACTGATGTTTAAGTTATTACAAAGAATAGTACATTTTCCTTAGCTTAAACTTGCTGGAAAAGGGGTGCTTGTAGTTAAAAAATGGAGGCTGTGCTGCCTCGTTCTCAAAAGGCTCTTGCTGTACCTGCTTATGAACTCAGTGTCAGGTGAATTCATTTTAAACATTAATCCGAGCAGACTTTACGGGAACAAACGGCCGTCCCCTGGAAGTGGCGCGGCTTTGCGTGCCGGGGCTCCTCGCTGCTCGGGAGGGCCGTGCGGGGGGAAGCAGCTGCGGGATCATTTCCCGGCGCTGTGCGTGTGCGGGACCGGAATAGCTGCGGCAGCCGGGGCTGGCTCTGCCCGCCCTGCCCTGCCCTGCCGTGCCGTGCCCAATGGCTGCGGGCCCGCGGCAGTGCGGGGTCACACGTCATGGCTGAGGCGCAGAAACCCCGGACGCTCCGGATCCAGCGGGCTCTGCGAGCGGCTCTCCGCGCATCCTGCCGGGGAAGGTGATGGAGGGAAAAGTGAGGCTCGCTGACGGTGCCGTGAGCTACTGAGGAAGCGATGGAAATATCAAATATGCTGAACTTAACAAGTGATGCCAAAGGATGCTGATCTGGCTTTCAAAGCTGCCTTTTCGGAAGGAACAGAATTCCTTTGTGCTCTGATTCCGAAATTGTTCCCGTGTTTCTGTGTTTCCTCCCTGATAGACACGAGAGGAAGGTGAGTATTTATTAACAGGAATAATGTGTGGGCATTAGTCAGGGGAAGAATGAGGAAAAGGCAGAGTACTGTCCTTTGTGTGCACAGGTCAATTGAAATGCCTGCTGACAAAGAACAGGCTTGAGGGGGAGGAAGAGGGGCATAAGCACTGTCGTTGTGTAAGTCCTGGCAGGATGAGCAGAAGGGATTTCTCCTAAAGCCTCGGAGCATGGCAGCTGTAACTTAGTGCACAGATAAAGCTCTGTAGCATGACTCTACAAGTGTTGATTATGGGAATCGCCCTAGCAAAGGGTGCATCTCAGTTTATGTGTTAAGGAGAGTTAATATCAGTTTTAGACAATAGCGGGGGAAAAAGGGTTAAAAATCTTGGTTAATTTTCCACTGCTGTGTCTTTTTCATTTATTGAAGGTTTCAGGGTGGGTTTGGGAGTAATATGTATGTTGGTTAAGCACCATAATTCTGTGTAGACAAGAACTGGTTTTATAAAACAAGTATATTTATTGGCAGTATTCAGTAGGATGCACATGGAGTTTTTATGTTGGAATACATGCTAATTGTTTTGGCAGTAGGATTAATTCGGTCTAATGACTTCTTGTAATAATTAGTAATATATTCAAAGCAATCTGTTGTTATGTATAAAGACAAACTGAAGCTCTCCTTCCACAGATGATGCCAAAGCATCATTAAATTGAAGAGCATTTACATTTTTTAAAAACAGCTCTTCCCTTAACTACAAAAATAGGAAGCATTACCAGTATGACAAGTTGCCATTTTGATGGTACTTTTTTTTCTCTCCTTCACATCATATTAAATAGATTTGCTTAAATAAAACCTTGAGCTTATTTGGTTTTCTTCATGAGGCAACTGCTTTTAAAGAAAATGCCTCATTCCCTTACAAAATCAGAGCTTCCTTGATCCCTGTCTGAGGGGGAAAATAATTTCTGTGGCTGACGTAAAGTTCTTGAATGGGTGTAGTGCACATGTTCTGGTATTCCTTTGGAGCCAGGGAAAAATGAGTATTGAATTCGTGAATATTGCCAAAATGCATGAATATTCATGAGGTTGTTTGGTCTGTTTTGGTTTTGAGTTTGTTTATCTGGTGGGGTTTGTTTCTTTTGTCCATGTAGGAAAGTAATTGATAAAGCAAGATGTTCTTCCCTTTCATAAACTTTAGGGTACTAGGTGTCCTTACATATATAGGACCTTTTCCAGCTTTAGTGAATGAAAGGGGTGGGGGCTTAAAGTGGTGTTTTCTTTGTTCTTTTTCCTCTTATGCTTTTATATTAAATGCAATGTGTCATTCAGCATGGAGGAGAAAGTTCTACTTGTGGGTTGGTGCTGTGCCTATCCACAGCCTGAGTGCTGCTGGTGGTCAGGAGCTGAGGAGTTCATTGAAAGCTGACTTTGCAAACACCTCAGGGTGAGATGGCCATTGTAGCTTCAGCTCTGTTCCTTGGAGGCTTGAAGCAAGGCTCTGTGCCAGCTCCACTGTGTGCTATGGCTGAGATTTTGGGTGAATGCAGCATGGCAGCCATGGCTTCCTGGCACCTGGAGCTTGCAGTGTTTCACTGCTGTTGGAGGAGTCCTGGTGGTGTGTCTGGTCTGCATGGTGCTCCTGTGCACCACAGCAGTTCCTGTTTGCCTGTTCTTCAGATGGAGTGGCTCTGCTTTGGTCAGTCCTGTGCCCAGGACTGGTGTAGGTTGGTAGGAAGCTCCACCAACACGGCTTGGAACTCCCCTGGGAATGCTAATTTGTCTTGCCTTCCTCACTGGGGCCAGGTTTGTACTTAGTCTCTCACATTGGTGGTGTGCAGTGGAGGCTTTGTGTATTCCCTGCAGAAACAACCTCCTGGCCCCACTGGCTTTGTTAGAGGGGGAAAACAGGATGTGATCAAGTCCTTCTATCAAATAAATCGAAATTACTTGGTAGTTCTGATGTCTTCCTTTTTCTTTGAATACTTGCAACTTCTTCTAAAGCCTCTTTACAGGAAAATAAAAGTCACAGGTCTTCTTTCATACGTATTGGCCACAAATGAGCTCCTTTTTCAGAGTACCAATAGAGCAGCTCAGGGACACAGCTTTCCTAGTCAGATATCACAGGGTAAAGACAATGCCTGTCTCTTCTGACAGGCTAAGCTCCACATCTGTATTTGCTCTTTGTTCAGATTTAAAGTCATGTTAGTGTTCTTGTTCATTGTAGAGCAAAGTTTATTGAAGGGGTAGCATTTATCTGAGTGCTCATGCTCTTGAACACATGGAACTTCAAGTTTATTGGGTACATATCCAGCAGCTCAAAGAACTAGTTTTTGTGAACTGTGACTCAACAGTGATGAGATTTAAGATTGACATTTTAGATGGCTGTTACTAAGATGAATGAAGATTCGTGATTCAGCCAGTACTTTCTCAAGCCAAACTGCTTGAATTCTCAAAAATCTTGCAATTTTGGCTTGCATCTTGTGGCTCATAGATGATGCATCAGTCTCACAACATCAATCTGTACTTTTAAGGAGGAAAGTGCAACACAGGAGCAAGCAATGAATGCTGTGGCCAGCTGCAATTTGAACAGCCCTTTGAAATTATTTACTAATGTGTTTCTTTCAGAAGTTGATTTACTATTCAAGGATGGTGGCCTCCTCCAGCTGGCAGCCTCTGCCTCCCCCAGTGTGGTGTGCTGAGCTGAACTGATGGCCCAGGCTCTGCAGGGATGGCCGTGGCTGGCAGCAGGAGCAGACAGATCATCCCTGAGCACTGCTCCTCTCCTCCAGGCTTGCTGACTGCTGGCACCAAAGCAGAAGTAGCCCCAGTTGCCATTCGGGGGGTACAGCTGTGCCTGACATGCCCTTCCTTGGGGCACGGCTCAGGAGGAAGCGTGGTGCCAGCTGAGTCAGTGTGGCTTCCTGTAGCACCTGTTCTTATCAGCTCCTGCAAAGAGATTATTCACCAGGGTTTGCCCTGCTTCACTGGGAACTCTGAATCACTGCTTGGAGGCTAATGTGGCTTTAGATGCTTTTCTGGATTAAGAATCACATTTTAATTGCCTTCTCTGTTAAAGGGGAATTCGTGTTTGCTCTGCCAAAATGTGTGATAAGCCTGCATCCCATTACAGTGGTTCAGTTTCATTTTCTAGCGTGTTTCCCTTATTTAAAGCGAATAGAACTCTTTAGTGCCTGAGAAACAGTGAGTCATGCATTTTGATACTATAAAATGTGACACCTGCAAAACTCTGTTTTCTCACAGCATGGTTGGAAATGTTATCAGGTCTAGGATCAAAGCTGTGCTTCAACAGAGGCCTGATCACATGAGGCTTTATTGGGATTTACAGAGATGTTTTGTCACCAGACTGCTATGTAGGTGTTTGAGTACTCCACACATACACACCCCCTTTTGAGGCACCCTTGATTATACCATAGCATACATATATAAATGCACAGATGAGCTTCTTTAAAAAAAAAAAAATCACCATTTTTTGGAAGTTTAGCTGTAGTAGTAATGAATATTGTCATGTTTAAACTGGGGCTAGACTTTAGTCTTGAATTCAAGACTGTAATCCATGTATCTAATAATTTATGGGGGTATTTTGTATCTCTTAAAATGGTTATATTATGTATGTATGCATCTGTCTCAAAGGAAAGGTGCAAAATTTTTTTTCCTAAATTGTTGATGTTGTTTTGGTTTTTTTGGGGGTTTGCCGATCTCACTCTGGCAAACTTTTGCACATTTTATTTTCAAAACAAAGAACTTACCTTTTTCTAATAGAGAGGTAAAACAAGTAAGGAGACATGTTAGCCATGCTGAAATGTTAAAAATCTGAATACCTTCAGAACTGCATTGGAAGTCCTCAGGAAATTTCCTTTTAATGGAAGTGCTTGGATCTTTATTCTTGGACTGTAAATCTCAGTGTTTTCAGCCAGAAGCAAGGCTTGCAGTTCTTCTCCCTTGTTCAATAGACCTTTGGCTGACTCCACATCTCAAAGATGCATTTCTTGCTGCAGCATATTTTAAGCTTGGCAGGAAAGAGGATTGCAGTAGATTCCCTCTGCACCAAACTTGTGCTTTGTGGACAGGAGATCCTGCCGTCATTAGGCAGGGCGGGGAGAAGCTCTGTGCCTTAGTGAGAGGCACATTTCTGACTCCTTGCCTGTGCTGAGCACTCATCTGTCACGGCCTTTTTGTTCCCAGTTAAGCTCCTCTTCCTATCAATCACTGAAACCTGAAACTGCAACATCTCATGCTAATGGAAAACCTTGATTTTTTTTTTTTTTTAATTTTTTTTTGGTCACTACTTCTAAGCAACCTAAAAAGAGGACACTGCTCAACTGCTTGTCCAATGAATGCTTTTATATTTGTTGTGCTTGTCTTGACCATCATTGTTACCTCTCTCTGTTCTGCAGCATCCCTGCAGTCATGGTTTCAGGTCTCTTAGTAGGAGTTATGGGATCTGCAGGCTGCCAGCAAGTGGGGCATTGAGGTTCCTCTGGGAAATCATGACTCTGCTTTGTCTGTCAGACCCTGGAGCTGTGCAGGTGTCTGTCTGGGTTATCCACTACCTGAGGCTTTGAGAATTTCTTCAGTTAAACCCATAAATAAGGGCTGTTGTCTCACACTTGAAAGGTAAACAGCAAATGAACTGCTTTAGAAATTCCAGTGGGGTACAAGAACACAGACATGTCTGTGCTGTCCAGACATAAATTTGTCTCTTTTAAAGAGTATAAATAGAAGATATAAGGATTTTTGGTAAATTCACCAATAGCTGTTGCAAGTTGATTTTTAATTTTTAGATAGTTTCTGAGAGTGTGGATCTCAAAAGTGACTAGTTTTGTTGGTTGATTTAATAATTGCAAAATGTAATTGATATCTTAAATTGAGTAGTGTAACTTAATCACAGTCTAAAACATCCTAAACTGTTACATTAAATTTGCTGGTTTGGAACAAATATCCCACTTGTTACTGAGAGTCTGGTTGGTCATGGCTTTGATAGTATAGTTCATACTTGCTGCCTGGGTTGTGGTGGCTTACTATTGTTCTTTTTAAGAGTAAGTGAAAATTCCAAACAGAATGTGCAGAAACACATTAGGCTGGTGGGTCTTGATGGATCCCTTCATTTAAGACTGGCTACCTTTGCAACAGGCAAGTTGCAGGAAAAGTGGAAAGTCAACCTGTGGTCTGAGAAGGTTTTGCCAAAAACAGGTTAGAAAAAAATGACCCCTAACTTCTAATTTCATTCTTTGATTAGAAGATTTAATTTAACAGTAAGAATCAAAATAAAATGCTTATTTGTATTTGACCTACCTGTTCTGGAAGAGATTTATGTGAGTGCATCTTCACAGTCAGGCTGAGCTGATCAGGTGCTGTCTCTGTAAATCACACAGCAGCTAACAGGTAATTCCTGCTGTCTACTTAATGTTCCAAGTCATTGTAAATAAAAACATTAGTACAACAAAGCAAATGGAGCTGGATAATCCTAATCTTGGAAACATGTCCGTGGAGTGTGTGAATGCCTTAAAAATTTAAATGTGTAATGTCTCTGAATTTTTGAAATGCTGAACGTGTCACTTATTTCTTATTTTGCAGCACCTCATCCCGTGTTGCTAAAGGAATAGACTACACCAAAATGAGCCTCCATGGTGCGAGTGGGGGACACGAGAGATCAAGGGACAGGCGCAGATCCAGCGACAGATCTCGTGACTCGTCCCACGAAAGAGCAGAATCTCAGCTCACTCCCTGCATCAGGAATGTCACTTCACCAACAAGACAGTATCACTCTGGTGTGTGCAGATCTCTGCATTTCAGGATTAAAATTCTCTACATTTGAGTACAGTTTTGTTAAAGGAATACAATAAAAAGTGTTATTCGTTGATGGCACAACAAACAGATTCCTTACATGTGCCCTGGGCTGGGAATACCCTTCCTGGATAGGCTGTGACTTCTTTTTCAGTCTGCAGTGTCTATTCCTACATGATGCTCTTATTTAGTTCAAATCACAAGAACAATCTAATTTTTCAAAGATAATTGACTGAATACTTTCCCTTTACTGTGTAGGGTCTAGATATCTGGAAATAAAAGAAATAGGGATTTTTTTAAAGTGACAAAACATGGGTTTTTTTGAGCTGTAGCATCAACTGTGATGCAATAGCTTCTGTATTATGTTGAATTCGTTTCTCAGTACTAGAGTAGTAAATTTTCTTTGTGAAGACTTTTGGGGAAGGTGAGGTGGATTTGATGTCTAGGTGATGTGGACTTCAGAATCTCATAAATGGGCAGTTGTTTTTGAAGGTTTCTTTAACCAGAATAGATTTAACCAAAATAATTTCTACTTAACACTTCTCAAATTGATGTGTTTTGTGCCTGGAAAGACACAAACTGTATTGAACTCAGGTAAATCTCTAATTTAATTTCCTGTTTTTTTCCTGCATCGTCGCCACTGAAGATCGTGAGAAGGATCACAGTTCATCCCGGCCCAGCAGCCCCCGGCCCCAGAAGACATCCCCCAACGGTTCTGTTGTCAGCATGGGCACCAGCAGCAGGAACAGCAGCCAGTCCAGCTCAGATGGCAGCTGCAAGGCTGGTGGGGAAATGGTGTTTGTGTATGAAAATGGCAAAGAGGGGGCTCGGAACGTCAGAACCTCCGAGCGAGTAACGCTCATCGTGGACAACACCAGATTTGTTGTAGATCCCTCCATCTTCACTGCACAGCCTAACACAATGTTGGGCAGGTTTGTATGTTTTTTGGTTTTGTTTTTTTTTTCCTTAGTCCCCAACTGTTATAGAGAGCCATAAATCCATTGTGGGTACTTGAACTGTTTAAATAGCTGTTGGACTCATTGCTGCAGCTGATCTTGCTAATGTTTAATATTACCAGTTTGCAAATGTCATTAAGTAAAAATCAAATGCAAGTTCTCTGGTTTTGGCAGGGAAGCCAAGAGATGTCTATTACCTAGAGATGACAGCTGATAAATAAATTACCATTTCATGATGTTCCCATTTCTTTCTGTCTTCCTGAGCATTGCTTCTGCGTTCAGTCTGCCTCATTCTTCCTCGTTTTTAAAGCTAGGTGCTTCATAAAACACAGTGGCATCATGAGTGTAGACAGTGTCTTTCAAACAGCAAGAAGGAAAACCTTGAAGGAATTTATTTTGTTTTGTGGACCTACCCTGACAATGTTCAAGCTCAGCCCATTTATCTTCTGAAATGTCAAATAATCAGTGTAACAGCCCTGAGCCACTCAGCAGAGAGGCTGAATGCTCTAAATGATCAACACTTGAAATGCAAGTCTGCAATATGTGTGTAATGTTTTCTGTAGAAACTATAATGGGCAACATATTTAACATGTTTTCTTGGTGGGAAAAGATTCAGTACTTGACTTGCTCAAATTCTGGTTGGTTTTGCCTTGTCCAAATGCAGAGGGCACCACTTAAAATCTTGCATCAAGAAAGAAGAGAAAGGCTTGTCTGTATCACTTTTGATGTGGTTTTTTCATTAAAAAAAGATCTATTAGCACACAAGGATATAATCATATTTAAAGTACACCTGGATAAATCTCTTTGCCACAGCACAGGTAATAAATATGATTAAACAATTTCTGCTATGTTTAAATCACCACAGTGTGGGACAAATAGTACCTTGGATCCCTTTTTTGTCAAAAGTTGGGTGAGTCACAGAGAAGGCAAGAAATGCTTCTCTGTCTAAACTGTCAAAGGGAAATAAATGGAAGTAAGAATCAATAGAATTAAATAAATGATTCAAGGCACTTATATATTACACAATACATGCATACATGTAAATATCCAGACAAACTGGAAGCGTATCAGCTGAAATAAAGCAATGAAGTGTTTTTTTTTTTTCCATGCCCAGCCCCAGAGTAAGTGGTGCTGCCTAATGCAATGGATTTTTTTGAGCATATGTGATGCTGAGTTATTCTCCCTTTGGGGCTGGTTCAAGGAACAAGCTTATTTTATCTTCTGCTAATTGAAAAGTCGGTTAATAGAGATACGGAAATACTGCTCTAACACGCAAGTTATTTATAAACCCACTTTCCCTCAATGTCAGCCTGCAGGACACTGAGCAGGAACAGTTTGGGAGGTAAAAGTAACTATAATAAGAATGTATCATTTGCCTTAAGCCTTTATCCTGTGAGACTGCATTTTTCTAAATATTGTTTCTTGAAGAGTGGTCAGAAAATACATGTCAGATCATGAAGAGAAAAACGTAATCCCAACTGAACAGAACGCACTGCTTTTCCCCTGCAGTTTCTGTGCAATTTCTTACATTTTATTTTTCCTATTTGCAAACAAGAAAACCATAGTAAGGAATTCTAACCCAAATTAATTTCATTCTTGAGCAGGATGTTTGGATCAGGCAGAGAACACAACTTTACACGACCCAATGAGAAAGGAGAGTATGAAGTTGCTGAAGGAATTGGCTCCACTGTGTTTCGTGCTATTCTGGTGAGTTCTTAGGGGCAAATACTGTTAGGACAAGCACTATTAGGAAGTAAAACTTCTTGGTTTAACCCAGCTTGCATATCTAGATTCTGTGGCTGGCATAGGTATTGCTCTTTATATTGCTTAGTAGAGGGGGGGAAGTGCTTGATATGAACCCCCTTTTCTTAGACATAACATATGACAGTTGGGGAGAGAGAAAGTACACATGAAAGAAACCAAAAATGACTGCTGCCAGCAATCAGTTCACCTTTTCCTGTGCATTTAGTTCACCAAATTCAGGTATATCCCACCCTTCTGGAGCTGTAATTAGGTGAAGCAGAATACTGGAAGTGAACTTCTTGCAGCCAGCAGGAGTAAAGCAAACTTCTTACTTTATATCCACACAAGAAAGTAGAGCTGCTGGGCTGCTTTGTCAGCAGCCTTGGAATGAGAAGAGCTCAGTGAAAAATAGATAAAAGACAGCAAAATTATCAGTATTAATAGTTGTCACTTAAATAATTTTAACCAGCACTCACTGTGTAAATGTAGCTCTGAAAACTGATAAATGTGAAAACAGGAAGATTCACAAAGTTTAACATTTGTTACATTTTGGGGACTTCCTTTGTGGAGAAGGTATCATGAATGAAATGATGAAATGTTTCTGTTGGTGGATGTTGTGTTTTTTCTTGGTGCATCCTGCAGGACTACTACAAGACTGGGGTGATACGCTGTCCTGATGGGATATCTATTCCTGAACTGAGAGAAGCGTGTGACTATCTCTGTATCTCTTTTGAGTATAGTACTATAAAATGCAGAGATCTGAGTAAGTACAGAGTTTATTAAAATAGCTTGAATTATACAAATTGACTTAAGTGCGTGTGTGTTAATTCTAAATCATGCCCTTTATTGAGATAAAGAAGATGGCTGGCACCACATGAATAAAATCTATTCCGTTTTATCTCTTATGTAATAAAGCCCTAAACCAATAGATTTATGTTCTTTGAAAAATAATGTCTGATACTTCAGCATCTGATTCCGCGCTGTGGTCGCCCTGTGGAATACTTAACTTTATGATTGCATTTGCAGTACAGATATAGTAACATTCAGTGGTCCCTTTTCTTGCAGAGGACAGGAAGAATAATTCTTTCAGCTCCTTGCCTAGGAGAGCAGGCTGTCTCCCTGCTGCCAGCAGCACAGCTTTACTGCTGGAGTGAGCTCCAGGGTTCCCAGCATGTGCTGTTCTCTCCAGCTCCTTCACCCCTGAGCCCTTGCCTGTGCCTCTGGCTGCTGTGCTCTCCCTGTGTGTGCAGGGCAGGGCCAGCCTGTGGCATTCCTGCTGGGAATGCAGTGCAGGACACAGTGCCTTCCCCAGCAGGGCCACCCACCCTGCCACACGCCCCAGCTCTCTCCTTACAGGGATTTAGCAGCTCCTGCCATGAGGGCTTTGAGGAGCTTTGGATTTAAGCTGCAGCTTATGAAACGTGGGTTGTGTGCTCTGCTCTCCCAGCAACTGGCTGAAATGATATTTCTTTTAGGAAAACCAAGAGCATCCTTGCACAATTACCAAATGTTTAGCAGTAGTAAAATGCAAAGGAGGTCTCAAAGTCACGCCTCTGTCTGCCCAACACCATGTTAATATCTGCAGGACAGGCTGGTAAATACTGAAACAAGGTCTGAACTTACATAAGCTCATAGACTGAATGTCTTTACACCTGTCTGCAGTAATACTACAAGATACAGATCTACTCTTTCTTATTGCTGCCTTCATCTCTTTACCAAGCTCTCAGATGTGCCTATGCTTAAAATTTCCTTCTAGGTGCTCTCATGCATGAATTGTCGAATGATGGTGCTCGCAAGCAATTTGAGTTCTACCTGGAAGAAATGATTCTGCCATTAATGGTAGCCAGTGCCCAAAGTGGGGAGAGGGAATGCCACATCGTTGTGCTGACAGATGATGATGTTGTTGACTGGGATGAAGAGTATCCCCCCCAAATGGGAGAGGAGTATTCACAAAGTAAGTTTATCCTCATTGTTCCCATCAAACCACACCGTGGTAGAGGTGGCAGTGAATGTGCTGATTTGTTGTTGTACAGAAATAATTTGGGTAGTTCTGCTTAATACTTTGTTTCATAGCTGCATATGTTGCTTGTTATGTTCAAATGTAATTAAAAAGAGAAGCTAATTTTTATTATTAAAGTATTGTCAGCCAGTGAGGGGGAAGAAATACTTCTTCAGAAAGAGCTTGATGAGAGAAATGGGTAGGAGTCATGTTGCTGTGGGAGAACAACTAGAGGTTTTTTTGAGGAAAAAAACAAGTGTTACTATTTTTTGAGTATTAGAGTTGTGTGGATGATGAGCTTAAACACCTGTAAATGGACTATACTTCCTTGCAAGATGTGCACCCAGCCCATTCCCCAGGATCTTCGACTGGTTTTCTCTAGAGCTCTTGAGTTTGTCCCTCTCTTCTGAAATAAAAATAGTGGAATAAAGCGAAACAGTGGAAAAGGTGAACTTGTATGTTTTAAGGCTAGAGGGTTACTATTTGAATACAGGGGCTTTTTCCTCATGAAAATGTATTTTTAGTTATTTACAGCACGAAGTTGTATAGATTCTTCAAATACATTGAAAATAGAGATGTGGCCAAATCGGTTCTGAAGGAAAGGGGGCTCAAGAAAATCCGACTGGGCATCGAAGGTAAGCAGTGCTTGTACTCTCCCTCTTTGGCCTTCAGGCTCTGCTGCACTTCCCTGATTTATGCTTCTCTGTGGCTGGAAAAACAAGGGGTTGGTGTTGTCTCTCCTGCTGAGGCTGGGTGACAGAATGGCCACAGGGGGAATGGTTGGTACACAGCAAGCAACAGGCCCAGCTAGAAAACCTGATTATGGGCTCCAGACTGGTGTCTGAGTTGTGTCTGGCTGCTGGACTCTGTGCAGACAACTTAGGTGCTTCCTACTGCCTTCATGACTTGCATCTCATGCCCTTTGCCTTTTAGTTTCCACAGAAAATCTGTGTGCTTTGTTTGAAGTAACAGTGCATTTGTACAACTTTGGATAATGTGTTCTTGGCCTGGTATCCTTTCCAGGGTGTGAAATTAAAAATGTCGTGTTAAGTGGCAGGCAAACATTTTCTTTCAGGATCCAATGGATCAGTGAGGTGCAAAGAAATACTGATCTGAAATAAACATTATGTAAGTTAGGAGGACGCTCTGTAAAATCTTGAGTAATCTGATTTTTATTGTGAATGTAAGAACTGGGTTTCTTTGCATTACATTTTTCTTCTGATTGCTGACCCAGATATTTTGGAATCCAGCCTTTATAATTAGCAGGACTTCTATCATTCACTCACCAAGTTGTCATAGTTACATTTGTAATTTGCCAAGAAAAAGCAAATGCTTGTAACTGGTGAGCTCTAAAATAACTGATTTCAGCTGAACAAGGTGGGAGCCTTTTAGCTAAACAAGAACTGGTCCTGCCTGTAATGCTGGCTAATAGCAGATTATTTCTGATGGCACTTCTTAGTTTGACAAAGAACAGCTGTGGCACCAAACTGTGATGCTGGTGCCCTGCAGTAATGTGTAAAATGGACATTATTGTTGGGGCACAGGGAAGAGGTTACTCAAAGCAGCAAACCATTTGCACTGACAGAGCCAGTGGGGCTGTGCTGTGTAGAGGCAGTGCTGATGGGGCTGTGCTGTGTACAATCACTGCTGGTGAGTTTGTGCTGTGTACAATGAGTGCCAACGGGGCTGTGCTCCTGCCCTTGCCAGGTTACCCCACGTACAAGGAGAAGGTGAAGAAGCGGCCGGGCGGGCGGCCGGAGGTGATCTATAACTACGTGCAGCGGCCGTTCATCCGCATGTCGTGGGAGAAGGAGGAAGGCAAGAGCCGGCACGTCGACTTCCAGTGCGTGAAGAGCAAATCCATCACCAACCTGGCGGCGGCAGCAGCCGACATCCCGCAGGACCAGCTGGTGGTGATGCACCCCACGCCGCAGGTGGACGAGCTGGACATCCTGCCCATGCACCCGGCCCCCAGCAGCAGCGAGCTGGAGGCCGAGGGCCAGAACCCCCCGCTCTGATCGCGCTGCCCCACACAAGCATGCTCCCTCAGTGACTGTTCTCAGCTCATGCCACACTGCAATGCCAGTTTCTCCATTGTGTCCCGGTGTTTAGGATGTTGCAGCAGGGGCCTGGCAGGGCCCCGGGGGTGTCTGGTTGCTCTGGGAGGAGCACAGCTCCAGCGCTGGGCTCGGTGACGTTCGTGTCTGTGTTTACCAGTAGGTGTGTGACGTTGGTGACTCGTGAGCTGACCTGGCCCCGCTCCACGGCCCTGGAAGCAGAGTGGGAATTGATAGTAGCACTTTACAAATGGTTGAGAAGTGGAATTTGAAGCCATTTTTTATAAATGTATTGCACAATACTAACAAAGTGCTTCTATCAAAGGTATCAACTGTACATAGTTTTGCTCTGAATAGATTGACCCTTTTAAAGTTATTGTATATGGTTGAGCACAAAACTACTTACTCTTGGGTTTTTGGATTGAGGATGTGATTCAATGACCCATGTAACATCTTGTTCAAGTTCTTTAGTGAATTTTTTCACTTGTTTGCAGCGTGAGCCATGTTCAAGAATTGTGAACAACAGACAGGGGCTTTATCCTAAATTTTGCCTTACCTTAAGCTGTTCACAAATATTTATTTAATACATTTTTCATAAGTGTCATGAAATAGGAAAATGCAAATGGTTCATTCTTCATTTATTAATGATTGTAAACAAGTTTTTCATGCAAATAAAGTTTCCATTATTTTAATGGGCTTGAATTATCTGTGAGTTATGAATTTTGCGAGTAGTTTCTTTTCTTTCCTCAGGGGAAGGATGGTTAATATGAAGTGAAAAACACGTATTTCTTCAAGATAATCAGCCTAGTTCAATGCACCTGCCTGTTGTGCTTTTCTCAGGATAAACCTGGATGTAGGAGTAAGTAATAACAGCTTCTCTGGGAATTCACTGTCATGACAAAGTTGTGGCAGCGTGGGTAAGGCACTGGCTAAAGAAATGATAAATACCAAGTGCTTCTAGCATGCACCTTCAGCAGGGTTTTATCAAATTTATTTATCAAAGTAAATGCTCCATCTTAGAACAAGGGAAACATTTATTTTAAAAATATTTAACTGTCTAATACATTACACTTTAACAATATTTATAGTAAAGGATTCTTACAAGAAAGAATAAACAGCTTTATGGTACAATTAGTATAAGAAATATCCACATGGGGACTGTTTTGCAGTGTAAAAACACACCATACATCTGAAATGGTCATTTGCATATAAAAGCTACCACTGATGCCAGTGAGTTGCACAGTGATTTAAAAAAAATTTCAAACAACAGAATCCAAAATATACAAGTATCGCAAGCTATACACAGCTAACCAAATCAACACAGAACACTGTAGCAGGTTATTCCACTTTGTCTGAAGTTACACATGGTAGGATGAGTTGCGTTCTGACACAGCTTTTATGAAGTTCCCACATAAAAGCCTCTCAGTCCCACGAGTTTCACAGGCTGCAGAGCTCCACCAGTAAATGCACTTGGATCCGGGGTGCTGGGTGATTTACAAGGGCCAGGGCAGGTCGCTGAAGTCCACGGGGCCGCCCAGCCCTGCGTCGGCCTCCAGCAGGCTCATGATGACAGCCATGGCCGCCTCGTCATTGCTGGGGCTGCTGGAGCCCTGCTCCGTGTCGATCATGTCCATGCCGATGTGGGAGTTCTCCCCTGCAGGGAACACAGCTCAGCTCACTGGGGCTGCTCCCCTCGCCCAGCCGGGCACAGGGGGGCACTGGGTCACTGCTCCCAGGGACTCCCCGAGTGCCAGACTGCACACACAGCACTGCACCAGCCCCTGAGCTACTGCACACTGACTCAGCAACAGAAAAGAGGCTTCCAAGCACTACCCTGGCAATTTCCTTAGGTAAAGGTAAGTTTACCAGATAGACTGCCAGGGGCCTCTCTGGGCATACAGAGTGCTTGTGCCTCAGCTGGAGCCTGCAGGTGGTAAAAGCAAGTTACTGCTAAAAGCAACCATCTTGTTGCAGTGTCCATGTGTGTGCAGCTGGGAGTGAGGGTGTTCAGGTGTGACTTCACTTACCCAGGATAGAGGAGTTGTCGGAATACGGGTACCCAGAATTATCCTGGATTTGTCCTGACAGCAGCCCAGCTGAAGAAATGTCTGGAGTGCCACCATTCAAGATCTTAAAGACAAAACAGAAGCTCTAAAGCAGCATGAAATGGTGCATTAAGTCTTAAACTGTACTATACTGGAATGTTTAATATAGGGTAGATAGACTTCCCAAAATAACCCTGTGGTTTATGACAAACAAACAATCTTCTAAACAAGGAGAAACACCAAGGGAGTGCTGAAAACATCCAACCCTGCACCTGCAGTATTTTCCTTTATACCATGCCAGCAACCCCTAATTCTGTGCTACCATGTTGAATAGTGTAGGGCAGAGGAAGAAAGAATAATTATTACTAGAATTGTAACTCTGTTCCAACTTTGAGTTTTATATCAGGAACAAAGAGAACAGAGAGAAATGTTTACTGTCTGTTCCAGTACAAGTCATCATTTCTGAGAAAAAACAGTTAAATAAGTCTGAAGCAGTGCATAAGGATCTGGATAAGTGTTCTTCTTTCTTTGGATAAAACTTCCATAAGTATTTAGAGATTGCTGGAAGCAGCCAGGACAAGAGTTCAGGTGGCTCAGTGCTGGTAATGGCACCTGAGTGCTACTCAAGCAATCTCAGAGCAAGGCAGGTGCACGGTGTTGACTTAAAAATAACCTTCCAGTGCTCAGGCAAGCACAGAACTGTCCTGGATTGTGCTCCAGCAGCACAGGAACACTGCTGGGATTCAGCCAGTGCTCCAGTGCCAGCATTCCCAGCCTTCACCAGCACGGGGTGGCAGAGAGTTTTTGGAGGGTGGAGACAGATGAGGAGAGCTGTTCCCTGCAGCTCTGCTGAAAAAAATACAACCTAAAGGGCAAGGGAGTGTCAAACACTGCTGGTGTTTGGGACCTGCTGCTCTCTGCCCTTCAGGCAGTGCTGAACAGGGGTTGTGACCACAGCAGGGCTTTGGCTCGCCCTCTTTTCCAGCCCAGCAGCCCAGAGCTGCTCCCTGAGCCCAATCCCCTGCCCTGAGTGCCCCCAGACTGGGCGAAGCTTTTCTCACCTTCTTCCCTCCTGGTGAGGATGTGTCGGGTGGGGGGGTGCTGGTGATGTTCAGGGGACTTGAGCCACAGCTGGAAGGTGATGATCCTCTTATCCTAAAACATGCATAAAACAGGGCATGGATTTACAAGCTACTCAGAGACCTGGAGTTTTAAATGCTGATTTGGTAAGATGCTAAAAGCATGAGCTTTATTTTTGTAATCTCCCATGCTCAGTATTCCTCACAGCAGCAGGAGCAGCACTGCTGTTAGTTGCAGCCAGACCAGCAGCCCTGTGTAAATCCAGCCTGCTGGGTCTGCAAGCTTCACCTCCTCCCTGTTTTTATGCTGGACAGCCCTCACAGAGTCAGAAGGAAAAGGTTCTGGCTGCTAAGCAAAGCCTCATTTTTGAGTATTTTACTCAATTTCCACCAGCTAAGAGTTCCAGCTGCCTCAGTCACAATAACCCAGACTCCTCCAGTGAGCCCCTGCTGCAGAAGTTCACTGGACACTGAATTGTTTTTAACTGCTCAAAGCTGCATTGTTCACTTCCATTTTCCACAGCTTGATCAAACATCGTTAATAATGAATAATGTATTGACTGTAGAACCAACAAATCTCCAGACTGAAGGGAGGAGGGGTAGTTACAGAGAAAAGCAATGGAAATGGGAATCTTCTCCTTGGCAGAGCTCCCCTGGGAAAGCTGAACAGAAGGCAGCTTTGGAAAATAGTAACAGCTGCTGAAAAAGGACTGGAACTAACCCAGGGTCCGAACTGCAATGCAAACATGGGTGGTAACTGCACTACTACACTCACTTGGGCTAATTAAATGCTTTACAGCTACTAAAAGGGATGGTTAAGCTTCAAAGTATTGGCTCAGCCATGTTTTTCTTCTTTTTCCTCTTCCTACAGAGAGGAATGAAGCCTTAGGGATAGGTCTGCTGCTTCCTGAAGTGAGGATGGAGGGAATCTCCTGCAGCAGGAACAAAACTGGGAAACAGACTGAATGTGTCCCTGGACTGCAGCTCAGTCTGGTTAAATTGCTGCCACCAAACACCTGCTGGGTCACACCCCTTCTATAGGAAAGGGAACACGGTTCCCAAGAGGAAACCCATGAGAAACAGGGATTTCTAGCCAACAGAAATGAAGTGGTACCCACTGAAAGCAGCTGCTCACACAGGTGAGAACACAGAAGCAGCTGTGGATCCCCACTGTGCCTGAGCCAGCCCCACATCCTGACTGCCATGGGAAGGCCCCAGCATTGTGTCCTTGCTCCAAGAGCTGCAGGGGAGCTGCACAAGCTCATCATGCACATCTAACAACTCCAAAAGCATCTGAGTGAATGGACTGCATGAAAACAAACGTTGTTTTGGCACACACTCAACAGCTTGGGCTATTTGGAGGTTGTGCCACTCACAGCCTCAAGTCACTGGGAAAAGAACAGTCTGGAATGGATTTGTTTCTAGGTAGCTGCTCTTTTTAACTCCTGTTTCTGGTAAACAGGCCATCATCATCACCACTGCAAAAAAAATGCCAGTATCAGTCTTTTGCAATAGGAAGCTGTAACTTCGTGCTTTCCCTGTGGGGGCTGACTGCCTCAGGGATGCTGAACAGGAATCTGTAGCTGTCTGAGAAATACAGTTGGATCATTCCTTATTCAGCTTGAATAAACTGTTCTTTCAGAGGAAACTAAGGAACTCTAACTCCTCCTAAAGAACAAAATTAAAACAACTTAACTTCACACCACTTTCTCTCACCTGTGAATCTCCATGATTTCTTCAGCAATCATCCTCCCTATTTTACCTGCCCCAGCTCTTGTTCCACCTGGAATTCCAGGCACAGTGGGATGGGTCCTTTTGGGGCCACCTGAAATGAGCAGAAATTTTAAGGTCAGAGAAAAGCTTGCAAACCTTCTCCACGGGGAAATTGTGTTTAGGCTCTGAGCAGCTGCAGGACCTTCTGAACTGAATTTATTGACAGTTCCACCAACTGGTGAGTGCCTTCAAATGGGTTAAAAGCTCTGGCTTGCACTGAGCTGTGCTGGGTATCAGATGTCTCTGAAGAGACCCCAACTCTTTTAGAATCTGGCTGTTCTCTTCCAGAATTCAGCACCTGGTGCTACGTCTTGTCCAGAGCTGGTACAGGATGGCCTTACCAGACCTGCCCCACTCTGTGCCCAAACAGGCTCTTCTCCAAACATGTTTATTCTCTGCTTTTTGTGAAGAACTTGCCAGTGCATGTTCCATTCAATATGGGATAACCCCAGGTACCTGATGACTGCAGATAAAGCCCCTGCAGGTAACTGCAGGAATCAAAAAGTGGAGGGAGAAGTGAGATCTGACCAGTTAGGAGCTGTTCCTGTGATGTGATTTCACACTTGCACAGCACTTGGGAGGTTGTCAGGAAGGAGCCTGATATAATCCAAGCAGAGAAAAGCCCACATTGAGAGGGCAGGAAAGACCTCAGCATTGCCTATCCAGAATGGATAACTGCCTGCTTCTGGAAATGCATATTTACCAACAGCAACCCTCAGCAGGTGTGGCTCAGACACAAAGCTAAACCTTATTTTCCCTAGGGTAGGAACCAATCTCAGGGCAAAAGGGCAGCAAATGTGTGCAGGCAGGATGAGCTGCTCCCAGGGCAGGCAGGCAGGGAGTCCCTGAGCACAGGGGTTACCTTCTCCAGCCTGGAGCACGCTGTCCATGCTGTGTGGGGATGCTGCCAGCTGGGGAAAGGCCCCGTCCCCGCTCTCCAGGACCGTGGTGCTGTGGAGGGCAAGGGTTAGAAAAGTCAGTGAGAGAAAACCCTGTCAGTGATTAAAACCCAAGTCATGCAGGCAGAGTTTTAGCATGGAATTTCAGCAGTGTGAGTCAGTGTCACCCCTGTGACTGACACCAGGGCTGGGTAAACAACAGGAATCAGCCACCCTATTCCACCTCAAAGCGTGCAGTGCAGGACCCCAACAGCTTCTCTCAGCACAGAACTCCTCTACAGCAATTATTCTGCTGAGAAGTCACCTCCAGAGAAAGGAAAAGGGGGGAGAAATGCCTGCCAAAGCAAAGAAATGCAAGTTCCTTAAGTTCCTACAAAGACTGAGCCCCAGCTTTTCCCAAAGAAAGAAAATATTTCTATTTTCTGCAAGCTTTAACAACCAGAACTTAAATTACTGCAGTTGTTAAACTAAATCCTCTCTCCCCAGAGGCTGTTACCTGGAGAAGACACCTTTTGTCTTACAGAAGGTGTGCACATATTTAGGTCAAATCTCATAGGAGAAAAGGGCAAAGCAATGGGCAATCCCAGGCACCTGCTGAGGGAAAAGCACTTACCAAACAACTGTGTTTGTGGAGACAATGTATTCTACTTCTTTGGTCCAAGGGTTCATGAAACTGAACCAGCGACTCCGCAACGTAATAAAAGAGCCATCTTTTATTTTAAACTTGTAGCAGTTAGTTGTAATTTTTTCTCTCGTCTGCAAAACTGAAGACAGGCAGAAAGCAAGTCATTTGTGTCAAGTGTACATACCTATATGTATAAATAGAGCCCTTGTCAGAGAAAACCCAGTTAATTCCTCCCCACATCCCTTAAGAAAAATGTCATTCTTCCCTCATCCCCCTCACCCATCCTGAACCTCAAATATTCTCTACAAATCCATGCAAGTCTAAGCTAATCGCAGTGCTTGGCACATGCAGCACAATGCTCTTGACTAAGCATTTGCAAACAGAAATACCCAAATCTTTTCAAGTCTGTTTGGTTTCCTTAAAACACAACTGTTCCTGATATTTTGAACAAAATTTCTTTCCTGAATTATTAATACCTTACCTTGTCTGTGACATTCTGCAAGATGTGCTATATCATCTTGATGAAAATATTCATAACACGAAGTACCTAGAAGTTCCTGGGGTAAGTATGCCAGGATGGCTGTTGCCCTGGGGAAGGGAAGAAGAGGAAGAAAATAAAAAGAAAGAAAGAAAAAATCTTTTCATGTTGAAGTATTAGTCAGAGATTCCTAAAGCTCACACCGGGGCTGGGTACGGCTCAAGTAATGCGGAAAGGAATTTTCAGCTTAGAAGGTAAAAAAATTCCTTAAGAATACTATTTTTAATTCTCAGGTAATTAAAAAAATACCTAACACCCAGAGCCCTCAGGTATTACACTTGACCCACCACCACCAGAGGGGATGTAAGACTTTCTAAATAGCTTTGAAGATTTGCTGTAATTTTGGGAATTTAAGCCTGAAAAAAGCTGCCTTGTAGAAGCCACAAGATAACACAAAGCTTTCTGCATAAAGTGCCACAGCAAAACAGACATCAAAGGTTTGGAGAACTCAGGAGTGGGACAGAACAACACTTCACCAAACTCAACTTGGATTTTGTACATTTCTTAGAAGAAAATTACTGAGGGAGAAGTGACAGTTCCTTGAAGAAACTGAAGTAAGTGTCAAAATTCCAAATTATTCCAATGCAAATAAAACATAAAGCACAACAAGGAACAAACCTAGGTAGGATCAACACCTCTTCTGCAATCTCAAAGCAGCCCAAATTAAACATTATAAAATGTAGAAATTAGTACATATTAATAATTATGGATAAGAACAGACAGAAAAATGCTGAAGCACAAAATCCATAGGATTTCCATACAGGGCATTTTTTATGTTCCCAAACACATCAAGAGAATTCAGCACCAGCTGAGGACACTTCAAGTCCTCCTTGAGAGGGAGATAAAAGCCCTCAGCCTTGGAGAAGGAAACAGGAATTCAAACTGCTTTTCACTTTTGTCTGGTGAGCCTCACCCCAGGACACACAAAACTCCAACAAAACCCATCAAAGCAATTTCTAAGAGAACCACAAAGCAGCAAAACCAAGCCTGCCTATCTTTAAAATGGAAGAGCTGGGAACCAAGTCCAGCTTATTCCAGTATTTTTCCAAGAGCTTTAGCAACCAAGGCTGTTGGCAGCACTGCTGTGGAGGGATGCCCCACACAGATGGGGAACGACCAGCATGAGCAGCTCCAGGAATTTGTGAAGCCTTTTCTTTTCACTGTAGGATGAGCAGGTGCTGTGGAAAGGAGAATCTGCACCAAATCACAGACATCAATAGACTGGCTGCATTCAATATCTGACCATGTTCTATTATGCAAGGAAAGAAATTGTTTGTGTCCTTCTGGAATTTCATCCTGTATTTACTTTTTCCCCTCAGCTCACGTCCCCGACTTAACAAGGCAGCTCTGAGTCCTGGAGCTGTATCTGATGACATGTGCATAGGTAATAAACTTAATTTTACTCTCAAATTCACCCTGCAGACCAATTAGAAGTCCTGAGTAAATAAGAGGAGAGATGATTCTCTCTCAAACTCTGCTCAGTGTGGCTGCCATTGCAGCAGTGAATTGTTAAGCAGTTCCCTGGCTAATTGGTAGCCCAGTTAATTGGTAATCCAAAACCTAATCCATAGCTGTCCTTCTCCAGGAACCATGCAGTCCATGAGGACAGAAAGGGTCACAGGGAGTTTAGGAAGTGTTTCTTCCCTGGACAAATGACAAATGAACAGTGCAAGTCTATATGGACAAAACAACCTGACTTGGAAATAAATTGTTTTCAACTTTTACAGGTGCCTAAATATTCTTCAGGAGAAGCAAGGATCATTGGATGTCAATTTCAGGCCTACAGATGAAGCTTTATTCTAAATAAATTCCCTTTCAAAGAGCCCTTTGAAGTAGCACAGACATCCCAGGGACTGTAAACAACAGCTGGAAAGCAACCCAACAAAAGCATATGTGTTTAAATCCAATGGGTCAATATTTTCTGTGTCTCATTATTTTAGAAATGCCTCAAAACTACACATCAGGGGAATATGTCTGATCTTTTGAAAATAAAACTTGTCTATGAACAAGACAGAATGGCATTTTGTGAGCAACAGAAAGCTAGGAATGCTCCCACAGCTCCCAGAGTGAGCACCAGCTCTGAGCACTCAGGAGTTGGTATTTTCAAAAGATTTCTATCAAATTAAAGCCAAAACCACCCAGCCTAACCAAAACCCACAAACCCAACTACCCCAAAACAGATAGGTAACATCAAAAAAATAAAATATATTCTCTGTACTGCACTTCCTCCCATGACTAACCCCTACTTCCTCTCAAAGGGCACTAAAGACCAGCTGAGTCTCCTCTGGAAGCAATTCCAGCAGGCAGGTTCTGCCAGAGTTTGGGCTTTTCTGTATCTCAAGCAGCTGAGCCAAAGCCACAGGGAAACTGGAACAGCCTCACCTGGGCAGTGTCAATCCCTCTGGACAAGGAAGGGAACCAAGCAACCCCTCTCCAACAAACCCAGCACAACCTCTCCATTCACATCCTTCTACCTCCTACTTCTCCCTCCATGATGCAGTCAATTTCAAGGAAGATTCAGGTCATATGTACCTGCTGCTGAAGAAAATTCAATTCCATTTCTTTCGGAAAAGGAAAGAATTAGCCCTTTAGATACTAAACTGATGCTTGAAAGCAGATACCACGCAGGAACAAGTTCTCAAAGCGTTTCCAAGAGATAACCCTTAGGAAAAGCTTTCCTTCTTACCAACATAAAGGGTCACAGAGAGAAGCATTAATCCAGCAGAACATGTCCTAGTAAACAGTTATGTAAGTGTACATGCTAGCAAAGCCTAACCCAGCCTCTGCAGTCTCCTAACTGCATGCTGTTTGCAAGAGGTTTCAAGTAACACAGGAACCAATTAGGGTCCAGTTTCAAAATATTTTCTTCTGAAGATTACACACATACATAACACCCCTAATGAATTGGCAGAAATTATCCTGGCGTTGTTCTGCCACGTTTTTGGAAGTTTAGGGGATTTTTTAAAATTTAATCAGTCATACAGAATAAATGTGTAGTAAGAGCTTTGAGGTCCACCTCAAAACCAGCCCAGCTTGCAGTAAAAAAGCTAAAAAGGGCAGCAATTTCTTTTCCCAATGGTATCTACACTGCTGCAAGGAAAGCTGTCCATGAAGCAGTGCTGGACAGTGACCTGTGGTGGAAGCTGTCAGGGGTATTTAAATAACTATGTTGAATTGGCTCTAGGCATCAACGGAATAAAGGCTTTGAAACAACTGCTGCAGCATTCCCCTCCCATTGTTCATGTACATATATATGGAAACACAAGAGAAGGAACAAGCATGCCAGGAAGCCAAGAGGAAGGCAGCAGGTGAGCCTGGTGTTTCTGGCAGCAGGGGAGCTCCCACCTCTGGTCCACGAAGACGAATTTGCCGTCGATGGCGTGGCGGGACACGTACTCGGTGGGCTTGACGCGGATCTCGCCGTTGGCCGGCTGCGGCACCACGTGGGGATGGAGCCTCCCGATGGCCACCAGGCAGCTCAGGTTGCAGCCCTCGTTATCTGGCTCGTTGTCCTCATCCAGCCCCATCTTCGTGGGAGGCCAGCTTTTTAAGTAGCCTGTGCTATGAATAGTGCAAAAGCTTTTGCGGTCTGCTGCGGAAAGAAAACAACCGAAAAACAAAGCAACAAAACCCAAGAAAGCAGTTAGGTCATGGATACAGCTTTGGAGAACTAAAACTCAGTTCTGCTAATAATGCACTGTTGCCCTGGTGTTTCAGCCTTCTGATGTTGACAGATTCTTTGTACACTTTCTCAACTTTTTCTTCTAAACAAGAATTGTTTTGCATTCCTCTTTGGAGGAAGAGAGAATTGAGGGACATGTGATGGAACCACTGGAGTCAAGAGGTCTGACCATCACTGTCCAATCCATGCTCATTGTTAGATTCCTATAAATAAACATGTAAATAAAGAAGTCTTTCCTGCTCAACTTCCTTGGAGTCAGGTGTGAGTCTCTCTCTCTCTCTGTGTGGTAGTGTCACAGTGCCACATCACACCTCCTCTCTTATGCAAGAAAGTTGGGATACTCCTCACTAAGGAGACTTCATGACTCTCTAGAGCTGCCTGACAGGAAGGGGCAGCCAGGAAATTTAGGATACTCTTCACTAAGGAGAGCCTGGACCAAAGGAGGCTCAGGGGAGACCTCATCACTGTCCAGAACTGCCTGGTAGGAGAGGGGAGCCAGGGGAGATCGGCCTCTTCTCCCAGGAAACAGTGACAGGATGAGAGGACAGGGCCTCAAGCTGTGCCAGGGGAGGCTCAGGTTGGACATCAGGAGGAATTTCCTCACTGAAGGGATTGTTAAGCACTGGAAGGGGCTGCCCAGGGAGGTGCTGGAGTCCCCATCCCTGCAGGTGTTCAAGAAGTGACACAGCACTCAGTGCCACAGTCTGGTTGGCAAGGGGTTGTTTGGTCAAAGCCTAGAACTCAGTGACCTTGGAAACCTTCTCCAGCCTTAATGACTCCCTGGTTCTAAAGGATTTTTCAGCACTCCTGCTGTAATGCAGCTAATCAGATAATCCAATAAACAATTTATCTTGGCAAAACCACTGTTTATGCTGAGACATCACAGAGCCCAGACCAAGGTTGCTTTCGGTAATTTTGAGCAGAAATTGCATCACAATTTATTATTTCAGCAAAGGAGGCAAATAACCCAAAGAAATGTATGAAGAAATTAGTAGATTAATTAATAAAATGCCTCTTTCATCTTAACCTGAGGCTCCTACAAAACCCATGTTTGGCAGATCATACACTAACACTATCTGGGGTGTGCAGGGGACAGCTGTACACAGGGGTGATGAAGGTTTGCAATGTCAGTATCCAAAAGGAGAACTCCTATTCCTCAGCACTGAGCAGGCCTGAAAACCCCCAGGAAGATGACTTTCATGGGGAGGTGTAGTAAAAGGCTTATGCCAGCTACACAAACTGGCTTCCTCAGCAGTGAGCACAAAAGCAGGATCCAAGGCTGAAGCTGAGCCTGAACCTCATGGGGAGTTGGGGCAGCTGGCACAGCCAGCGAATACACCAAAATTACCTCTGTTCTCTTGCTGCTTGTATTTACACTATAACACCAGATTTATTATTCACAGTACTCAAAGAAGAAACCTTCACGTTTGGGTTAAATATATATTCTAACATGCCCAGAGTAATAGCCTGAAGAGTAGAAAATATTCCCAACACTACTAATGCTACAAGAAAATATTCCAGGTGTAGAAATTACATGTTTCCAGTACTCAGAATGTACCAAACACACAGATGAGCTTAGAATTACACTCATTTTTTGAGGTGAATATCCATCCACATATCACTGGGCAAATATGGAACAGAAAACAAGGAACAGCTCCCCTCTACTGGAGACACTGGCCAGGTGGTCAAGACTGAATGTCTTGACTGTGTTTTAAACTGTGGATCTGACCCATGTCTGAAGATGATGCAATAACCCTCAGAACTGTTGGGACAAACTGCCTGAAAAAGCTTCAATAAAACAGAGTGGAGAATTTGGCTTTAAATATTAATACAAGTGTGTAAGAGATACTGGAAGGAGGTGAGGGGAAGTTTGAGGAAGTAACAGACCTAGACATAGTTCAGAAGCATAATAAGAAACATCAATGAACATAAAAAATTTAACCACTGCAATGAGCAGTATAAAAATAAAATAAATCCTGACAGCCTTGGTAATAAAGCATGATGGTTACCTTTCTTCTTTGAGCAGGTTGAAGGGAAATCCTTGTCCTCTACTTTGACAGAGGGCCTGTTGCACTTCATCCTGCAGAAGAAGGAGCGGCGCGCGCCGGAGCAGAGGCGCGAGGGCCCGGGCGTGATGTCTGTCTTGACAGGGAGCCCAGCTGTGCAAGCAGAGAGGGAGGCTCAGGGGAATGGCACAGGGAACTGCCTCACAAACCCCACCCCACAGTGCTTCACCCCCTCCTGGGTTTGAGGTTCTGATGTGTGTGGCTGTGCAGGACCCCGCTGACCACAGCAACGCTGCCGTTCTGACTCTGTGCTGTGAGAGCTCAGGGTGCTGAGTGCCAAGGGCAGCAAGGGATTGGACAAATCCACACAAGGCCTGTGATAAACACTGCAGTTCCTCTGAACTGATTAAAGATAGAGAGATTACTTTTCCACGACCAGAGCAGAATTCCATACACAGTCACTCAGGAGGCTCCTGGCCCTTCAGACTGGCACTTTTCAATCACAACACCCTCACAGAAAACACATGTGCACATAGAGCAGAAGAGCCCCAATGACACTCCAGGGACAGGAGGGGGAGAAAAGGTAGCAGGGACCCACACAGGAACTGCAAATCCCCAAGACCTCCAGTTATGTCTCAGAAGTCTCTCTTGCCTTGCAGAAATACGTGCATGGACATGTCCTAACAATAAATCCTGACCTTTCTCATATTCTCACAGGGGATTCTTTTCTATGGGAAAATCAACCAAAACACATCCCTTTTGTACCACCAGGGCCCCAGGAAGACATAGAATGCTTCCATGGCATGCATCAGGAGCACAGGTATCAGCAAGGCCAGTGTTCCAAGGGCTGATAGAGAATTTAAATCCCACAGCCTGCCATCCACTCCAACCATGTCTGTGTGAGGATGTGTAAAATCAAGCAGCTGTCAATATGAACAAAAGCTTCTGAGGCTTTGTGGTCTTTGAACATAAGGAGGAAGACAGCAATTCCAGTATTTTAGTGGGAAGTGTGCCTCCCTCACAGTTCCACTGGAGTGAGGTGATCTCCAGGAGGCCAGGCTGCCCCGTGCCACATGCCCTCCAAGCTGCTGCACCGTGGTGTGAGTACAAGCTGTGCTGAGTTACTCATGCCAAGACAAAAATAAATACATGCACACATCCTCATACTCTTCCCCAGTATGAGCTCTTGAAACTCTACCAATCCGTCTATCATAGCAGATGGGAAGACTGTAATTCATAGTATTTATTTTTGCCCTAACTTTGTCAGAGGCATACAAAAAAAAAAAAAACACCCCAAAAAAACAGGAGGCAGCACTGGATATTCATGCTTGACAACCGATGAAACCAGGAGCCAGAAAAAACTTCAGCTGATTCTGCTGAAGCCTCCAGGCTCCCTGCCCTCAAATGATCTCTCTCAACTTCAGCTTCTGAAGTTGAGCTGGTGGCTTTTGTGAGCTGAGATCCAGGAGATTCAGGCTCCTGACAAGCATGAGAACTTAATGACCTGGAAATCTGCCGTTGTAGGAGACCACCTTCCACTTAACTCCTGTTATGAGAGGGAATTAAACACCCACACACCCCAAGAGCAGCAGAGACACAGAACTTCTTTAAAATACCAGAGTAGAACAGAGCTAAGAGACATGGCAGGAAATGATTCCAAAGTTAAAAACCTGAGAGAAAGGCTGGGTCATTGATGGCAGTGGCAGTAAGCAATAAATAAGTAGATAAATAAAATGAATCCTCTATCTTGGCTGACAGCAAGAGACTACCAAGATAATACTGAGTGTATTCTGACCATTTGGAATGATGGACTAGAACAAATGCTTCCTTTGTTGTAATGGAAAAAGTTAAAGCTTTGATGCCTGGAAGAGAGAGGACCCCTCACAGGTAAAGGCAGTTCCAGCAATGTCTCTGTGCCACAGTGCTTGCCAAACCCAACAGCTTCCAGGTACCTGTTTCACACTTTCCTTTTTTTGTTTCTTCCTGTCTTTAAGCTACGGCTTCCTTGGCATGAGACAATGCAGAGAGCATCCCCCCACATCCCCACTTGAGGCCTGAGGCAGAGCCCCAGCAGCAGTGACTCCATGTGACATTTTTCCCAAGGGTGGTAGCACTCACTTTTTGCATCTATGAGTCTTTCTCGTGGTGCAGTGTCAGAAGAAGAGAGCTGCTCCTTCACTTTGGCAATGTCTTTAGGATGGAGATAATCAAATAAACTTTGACCAATCAAATCATTCTGTAGAGATTGAACATTCAGTCAAAAAGTAAAATAATGGCTCAGTGTATTTTCTTCATTATAGCATCCAGTATGAACAATTCTTTTACATATAGGTGTAACCAAGGAATACCAAACATCCAGATCCAGCCTCATTGCAGGGGGTTTGCACCCGATGACCTTTAAAGGATCCCTTCCAAACAAATTATTTTATGGTTCTGTGATTTGATGGAAGGTTTTTCTCTGTGTATGGAAGTTATGACCATGTTACAAAATAATTTCTGTCATCTTTTTTCAGTTAGAGTTTTGCAGAACTGGCATGCTCAACTGCCCCCCACCAAATATTCTGGTTTCTAACTCAGTCTTACTTCTTCTATCACACATTTGAATGAAAAAAAAATCCTAATTGCAAATGTTCTCTTTCATTATTTACATATGAATAGGTATTTAGTATATACCTAACTAAAGACTGGCTGAGGAAAACCTTTGAAGCTAATACAGGTTTTAAATTTGATGAGGAGTGTGGATGACAGAAAAAATTAAGATTATTTACACAATGCATGGTCCAAGTTAAGCCTTATGTTGAGCATGTATTAAAAACCTGGCTTTGGTATAACTGCTTTCCAGTTTCCATCAGTAAGCATGCAAGCAAAACCAGAGCAGATAGAAAGAAAACTAAGTTGAAAAATCCATGTGAAGCTACTGGAAGAACCCCAGACTGATGTTTCAGTATTTGCTTACGCTCTCAATTAGGTAATGCTTTTGCAAGCCTGAGGGCAAATCCTTGAGCAGAATGCATCAATCAGTGGATTAAATTCACCTCCTTGCTTTGAATGGAAACCAGGAAACAATCTTCCCTAATGACATGGCAGAGAAAAGCTCTCTCTCTTTGCAACACCTCTCAGCTTTCAAGACATACCCACCCCACAGATAAAGGCACAACCATCAAAAAGCTCTCAAATCTTTTAAGACCTAATGTACTTAAAATGGAAAAGAATACCTGACTGTAGTTGAGGATCTTGAAGACAGATTCTGAAACAAACAGTATCTTCCCTCTGTCACAGCCCACAACAAAAAGAAATCCATCTGCTGCCTAATTGAGGGGGGAGGGGAAAAGTCAAATCCCAAGTTATAAATCGTCATTGCATTGTTATAACCTTTAAAAACACTTTGTGTACAGTAGAATTTCTACACTAGGAGAGCTGTCTTAACATTTAGAGGTAAGTGAGTCAACAGGAAAAATGTGAAATTACAATGAAGGGGTTTTTTTGCATCTACAAACATTTTTGGCATCATTCTAGGCATTGTGCCCAGAATGTAAAATAACTTTTATGAGAAGAAAGAATCAATGTCTTGTCCAATAATATTATGATTGTGTTTAATAATGCCTTCAAATTAAAATGTTATTTTAACTGTACTTTAAAAAGCTCCTCTTTTAGAAACCAACCATAACCTGGATATGTATTTCTGTTCCTGGAGGCAACTAATTCCTATTTGCAAAGTACTGCCTTTCAGTCACACACAGGCACACAGGAATAGGCCCCAATTATGTATCTTCAGTGTCACAATGCTGCAGAAATTAAATTCTGCATCTGGACACTGCAGTGTCCAACAATTACACAGCCACTAGAAGAGCTTAAGCAGTGACTAATGAGATAAGCTCTCCACACTATAAAAGCAGTGTAACAACAGGCAGCTGAACATGCTAAGTCATGTTACATCAGTGACCCCAATAAAAAGGTGTTCATTTTATCACTGCACACTGAAAATCAGGGCAAGGTAACCCAGGGCAGCAAGGCTGCAAGAAACCAATTTGTGTGATTTTGGTTTGTACATGTAATAACGGAAGGTTCCCCCTAAATCTCCCTCTTCAATCTTTCTATATAAATTAAGAAATGCTAGTCATCATTAAACTCACTGACTGTGAAGCAGTCTCCAGATTTCTTAATTATCCTCCATAATCAAAACATTTTTACACTGAGATACAAGGCAGAAAAATATGGGTGGTGTGCTTTGGTAGAGCTACAGTCACAGATATTAATATCTCTTAATTAAAAATTGGAACATACCCTGAGAATAAGATGTTTTAATTCATCATCTGATAGAAAAGCAGGCTTGTAGTTTGCTTCTGTATATGGATTTGTAGCACCTAAAGAAAACAAACAAACAATTCCCATATCACCAACATTACACACTTAAATGAGCAATTCTGTTTTGGCTCTTCCTTAGACTGTTGTTCATCGCAGGAGTTCTTAAAATGAACTTTTTTTTGTTTTGTTTTACTACCAACATGAGCTCTGTTAGTAATAACTTAAAAAAGGATGAAGCTTTTTTTGCTAAGACATAAGTACTGCATTAGGTAGAAAAGCAAATTAAATAACTCTGAGATATAAAAGCATTCTTTGACATATTTTTGAACCCAAAGGCTGTCCTTGATTTATGGTCTGGTCTCAGAATTAGAAATTATAAAAATAAGATATTAAAGAATAAAAGCATTCAAACTATTTATTCTCTGTATAACTCAGTAAAACATGACAAGAACATGTAAACAAATCATCACTTAGGAATTTACAAATCCATTCTCTCATTCCAAGCCAAAGATAAAACCCAGCATTACAATGACATCATCTTACAATGCCATAACCCCAAAATTGGCAACAAATGAGGTAGCTATTTATTAAGGAGTAATTCTTCTCATTCTATTTCCTTCATAAAGGCAGAGGAGAGTCAAATTAGTAACCACTGAAGTGTTATGAAGTATTAACCTCACCAAATGACAGTGGCAGGAAAGTCAAGCCTTTCAAAACCACGAGGTTAAATATGACTGAAGGCAGCAGCTCTCCTAGAAATGAGAACAATCACCAGGGTCTTTCTTACCATTAGCTGCATCCCTTTTTTCTCTCAGTGGTGCATTTCTTGAAGGCTTAAAGCTTTTAACATCAGCACCAACTGTAGCCAAGCACTGATTCACTCATTTGAAGCTTTAGGAACACACAGAGATTTCTCACAACCTCAACTCTTCCAAACCTGCGTGTTTCCTTCAAGTGCTTGCAACAGAAACTGGTCAAAAAGACCAAAACTGAGTTTCAAAGGTAATCTCTACTCTTTCACACAGAGCTAAAGGTACACAAAACCTTAGAAGTCCTGTGGGAATATCATACCTAAAGTCTAAACCTCTCTATCCAACAACTTAGTGCATTGCTTGTTTAAAGCAGTGCTCAGTACTGCACCAGAATTAACTGTGCATTGCCCTTCAGCCCTCTGTTCCCTCTCCCCAGCTGCCTTGGTGCTGTGGGATCTGGCAGTAGTGATCAATAGGTCACATGATGGAAAATGATTCTTTCCTCATCCCCAAGTTCCCCCAGTCACATCAGGGTACTTACAGGACCATGAACTAGTAAGCTGTGAACAAACACAGAGCATCAGATGCTAAGAAAAGGGGAGAAGTCCTCCAAGAATGAATTCACTCCTTTTTGGCAAAAAAGGGAGAGAAAAAGCATGGCTTTGGGGAAATGACACTTGGAATTCTCCTGCAGCCCCAGGTGATGCCTAAAGAGGCTACTTAGAACAGAAGCTGGACAGAGTTAAAGGAATAAAGTAGGGATTTATTAAAAGGCCTTCAAAGAATTCACCTTGGGCAGTACAAGAGCCCAGCCATGGCCGGACCCAAGACAGACCCCAGGTCACAAGTTTTCACACTTTTATAAATTTTGGTCCATTTCCATATTGGGGTTCATTGTCCAATTCCAGCTCCAGGTTCTGCAGTCCCACCCTCCCAGATTCTCTCCTCAATTCTCTGCTGTTTCCACTTTTTGGGGCTGAAGCTGCAGTGGTGTCCTTGGTTCTGGGGCTGGAAAAGGATTGTGTTGTGTGAGTGAGCTAGGAGGAGAATTTGCTAACACTTTATATGAAGTTCAGAGTCACACACCAATGCAGTACAGAGTGTGGAAAATATGAAAGTTGAAACTTAAGGCATCACAGGCAACTCACCACGAAGTGTTTTCATGTGCTGGACAGCCATCCTGAGCACAGTGAGCTTGTCCAGCTTGCGGGACATGGCGTTGCACGTGGGCACCAGCGAGGCCAGCTCATCTATGAAACTGTTCATCTTGTCCCTGCGCCTCTTCTCAATCTGACTGTGAGCCTCCCTGCACACAGACACACAGAGCAGGGCAGTGTGTAACACAGAGAATTGTGAAACTGTTCATCTTGTCCCTGTACCTGTCCTCAGTCTGACTGTGAGCCTCCCTGCACACAGACACACAGAGCAGGGCAGTGTGTAACACAGAGAATTGTGAAACTGTTCATCTTGTCCCTGTACCTGTCCTCAGTCTGACTGTGAGCCTCCCTGCACACACAATTAGGAATTTACAAATCAATTCTCTCATTCCAAGTCAAAGATAAAACCCAGCGTTACAATGACATCATCTTATAATGCCGAAGTCTCAAAAACTGGCAACAAATGAGGCAGCTATTTAAGGAGTAATTCTTCTCATTCTATTTCCTTCATAAAGGCAGAGGAGAGTCAAATTAGTGACCCACACACAGAGCAGGGCAGTGTGAAGCACATGGAACAATGCCCAAAACCTCCTCAGGCTAAGTGAGCTACCCTGTCACCCTTGTGGAAAGGACAGCAGAAACTCTTCAGACATTTGATGACAATTATCTGGGTAAAGAATGGTTATAAGCAACAGGAAAGGTTGCAGCACAAGCTTCTGGTTTTTGCCAGAAAACACACCAATGTTGGTAAAGTTTATTTTCCCATATGAAGATTCACTGCTAACACTTTCACAACCCACTATTATCAAGTCTGAAAGAAGATGAAGAATGTAACATTACCAGAAACATATCTGGCTTCAATTTCAACAGCAATGAAGTGGCTAAAACCAAGTTACTCACCAAATTAGTTGTTTCACTCTGTGCAAACTTAATGAAAAATGCGAACAGTGCAAAGATATAGAAAAATTATGGAAGGTCAAAGCTAGAAAAAGATGTTTTCAGAAGAAACATACACAAATAATTCATAGATGGCAGAAAGCAAAAGACAATTCTTTTAAATGTATTTGTTTAGAGCATTACCTTGCATTTTTTATCCTGCCTTGTTGGTCTGCATACTCCAATCTGTTGAGAAATGACATGACAATGTTGAAAGCACTCAACCAACCCAACTCTTTTACAGCATCTCACATCCTACTGATTCTCATTAAGATCAGGTTTTTTAGAATTTGAATGTTTATTTAAACTTTTTACAGCAAAGATCAGTATCTATAACACTGTGCCTCAGACTTGGGGGTGTTTTAGCCTGTCTGTTCCATGTTGTTTAAAATAAGATTATTTAGATTATTCCTTCATCCCAGCAAAGCAACAATTTGGGACCACAATGACACTGAGAACAGGCATCCACAGTCAGGATCCTGTGTCAGAACTGAGATTTCAGTGACTGTATCAACAGTACCTTCCATGTTGGTCATCTTTATCTGTATCCATACCTTCCCTGCAGAAACAGAACAAAGCAACACATCACAAATTCAGCAGGACCGGCAGAACTGCTATCCAACTACCATAAAGTCAGAATCAAGTATTCCTGCCATCTCTAAATCATAAATAGAAAAACAAGAGTATAAAATCAACAACCTGGAAGGACTAAGGAAGCTGTGTGGTTTTTGTAACATTAAAACATTTTCTTAAATTAGTAATGTCTCCTTCAGAACTCACTAAATGGCACAGTTTGATGTGTTTGACAGCAAAACATGCTGCAGTTCAAAGCTATCATCTGTTACAAAAATGTTTTTCAGTTAACTAGAAGAAGGGGAAAAAACCAACTTTGTGGAGATGCCTGTATGCTCCATAGCTCAGTTTGCCTTACAGTAGTTGATTTTGGGGTAGAAAATGGTAATAACCTAAATTAACACACCACTGGAGACGGCCAAATGCATGGAGAGAATAAAAGCCTGTGTGAAACTAATCAGGCACACTGGAAATTAGTACAATTTTCAGTGTAGATACATGGTGTGCTTTTGTTACACTGTGAAGAAAAGAAGTAAGGAGTGAGGCATGAAGAACAGAAATAATCTCCCTTATTACATTTAACATTGTAGCCACGAGTGCACAGCTAAGCAGGAGAGGAGAGAATAAGTTTTCATAGCTGTACTTGGTAAAAAAAGCTAAATGCCCACAATTACACATCTTTTTTTAGACAAAATAATTGAGAAGAGAATGCTTTGATTTATGTAACTCTGTACAACTACGCTTATGTGGACATTCCTAGGCCTGCTCATTCTGGCTTAATTTCTACCTGTGAATTTTAAGTCTATGGAAGCAAAAGGCAGGGAAAAAAAAACACTGGGCATCTTTTTCAAGTGAAACCAATTACTAAAATATTTATACTTACTCAAAAGGAAAGCCATCGAGCCTGAAAAGAAAGAAAAACAAAGTACACCATACAAAGGAAATAAGAACAATGTCTTATATTTTCTGCTGAAATTCTTAAGCTAATTCATATTCTATTTGAAATGAAAAGCACAATGAAAACAGGACAATAGCAGTGAGAGTTTTCTAAAGAAACAAGCTTGTTCAAATTAATCTACTTTCTGAAAGAATAATTCTGCTTTTTAAGAAAAAGAGAGCATAGTTCATTACACTTAATGTGAACAACTAATAAAACAACTAACCTAAATTATGTTATGCAAATCATTGAGATATTGTTTCATCTTCAGAAAGGAAAGATCTGTGCTTTATGCGAGTTGTCCTTGTGGTTAGATAAATGGGATTTCAGAGGACTCTAAGGCCAGAAATAAAACATAAAAATAAAAATAAAGTATCCCAAGTTTCTCAGTTTTTGATTTTTGCCCAGCAGGACAGATGCACATTTTGCTTTAGTCTAAAGTCCCAAGCTGAACTTTAATTTCCTCGTGATATGAAAAAGTCTATATAAACAGAATTTCTACATGCATTTCTAACTGCTGGCATCACTTCAGGACTGTAAAGGGAACTGAAATACCACTGAGCTTTACCATGATAAGAGGCTGTTTTTTAAGAACCTTATGAAAAAGTCTTCTCATCTCAGTCAATAACATCCTAGTTATTACTGTTCAACAATGGACATGAGCTTTCTTAAAAGCAAACATGGCAGCCCTTCACGTATTACTCACTGCACTCTTAGATCAATTATCTTTGTGATCATTTTCAAAATAACAATAATAACAATAATACTAAATATTTTCTTCATCTCCCAACCTGCATGCCTGAGTTATTGTCTTAGCCACTGACTCCTGATGCTCACAATTTACCAGCCCCTGTGACATCACCTTTTGCTCTGGGATGTTTGTGAGTAAAAACCCCCAGAAAGCAAAATCTAGAAGAGGTACAAGGTAAGTTACTAATGCATCAGGGTATTAGTTTGTTTTCTCATCATGTAATATTTCAATTGAAAACATTACTCCCAAGAAAAGAAATTTACTGTTCATAGTCCTGTGCATGGAGTCTTGGACAACAGCATTGGACCAGCAATTGCTGAAGTGACAGCAATAAACTGGGCAGGAATTTTCTGGAGGAGCTGCAGCAGAAAGAACTAAAAAGCTGATGTGGAGAGCTGAAAGGGCAGCTGATGACTCCTCTTGCTTGCACTCAAGAGATGAACAAAGGACCATCCTAAAGCACTGCTTCTGCCTGCCTTATTCCCCGGCTTCACTGGTATGTGAAGCATCAAACTGGACACTTGGATAATTTATGTAATAAAATCATTAACAGAAATTGAAACAGTAGCATTTCTGAACATTTACCCATACATGCACATCTAAGGAGGGATCAAGGCAGTCTACTTTAAGTTCTGCTTTCCAAGAGGAACATTTAGTAGCCACCATTTACTTTGCAACACAAAATGAACTGTGGTATGACTACACAATAAGTAGTGGTATGAAGTGTATGACTACAAAATAGGTACACTTATTGTACTAAGGATTCAAGGAAACAGTTTCCACACATTTTAAAAAATGCACACAAAACCTAAAGGGCAGAATTATACCTTACAAGAACAAGCTGTCTTTTGAAAAAGAAGACTTGAGTGATGCTTCCTATCCAGAGGAATAAAAACAGAGAAAACCTTTCCAGAGAAGAGGGAGTTGATAGGATTGAGGCTGTTCACTCAATTTTGTAGTAGTCAATTCAACTAGAGGGACACACGTGCTTTTCAGGGAGACTAAAGGCAGTCCAGAGAGGCATTTAAAGTTTCATGCATAAGTTCTCCTAAAAAGAATCTAATTCTTAATTGTGATGCTCAGCATGGATTAAAAATTCTGCCCCTCCTGGTACAAAGAGCTGCCAACAATCCAAACGCCCCCAGCAATAAAATCTGTGCTAAGTTACATAAAAATGGACTCTGTGGCTGGATGAATAATGGATGTGGCCACTCACAAGTTCCCCTGCAGCCACACTTTGCAAAGTTACAATGCAGAGGAGGCGTGCACAGGCACTTGCAGTTAAGTAGGTTGCTCTTGGTGCTCCCAGTGCAGGAGGCATTACAGGTCAGAGTTTGGTAAACTCTGCTGTGCCCTTCACTGTTCTAAAGCAGAGTTGGTGGGATTTCCTTCTACAGCTGAGAACCACTACAAGCTTAAATCAGCTGGTTAAAAGAAAAACAGCTCTAATACCTCAAACCAGAGACTATTCAGATTCATATTCAAATGAGAGACCAAAATTGCTTCATCAGGCAAAGGTTGGCAGCACATTGATAGGAAGTGACTTAGTAGGCAAAAAATAAGTGAAGAAAAGGAACTACTCCTAGTTTTGCTTCCACTTTTCAATGAATTTATTATCTCCCCCCTCTGTTACTCAGACATTGTATTTCCTATGTAAACAGTACCAATATAATCAACCTTCACACTGTACCTTTCATCAGTACTAATTCCACTCCCCCACCAGCCAAAGTTTTTCTCCTCATTCTTACCCCATGTGATAGCCCTCAATTCTAGCTGCACTGAGATGACAGCTTTATTTTTATTATTATTAAATAATTAACTTGCCTCTTAGTGCATAGTAGCTTTCTTCTTTATTAAAACCTTTAAAACAGGTTGTAAAGAAGAGGTTATTTAAAAACTGCTATAAATATTTCTATAGTCTTCCCCATTGTATTGTTTCCTTTTAGCAGTGCTAAATCAAGAGAAATCCAACTTACTGATAATCAGTTGAGCTTCCCTTTCTTTTCCTATTACAGTCCATTCCTGAAGTGCTAAGGGAACTGGAGATCAAGTCAGCAGGGTCTGGTGACATAAAGTCACTAATTGTAGAAGATATGTCCATCCTTTGGTCTGCCATTGGACTGTCTAACATTAGGGAAGAAATAAAAAACAACCCCCCAACCAAAAAAACAGTGCATTAATATAAGCAGACACTTACTTATTTTAAACCAAAAAATTCTCAAACTTAGCATTATTTTTAAACTGCAACAATCAGTTTCTATTCCTTCCTCTTCCTGCAAAAATAACAGGTAATTTCTCCTTTTTCAGTTACCATGACCACTCTCAAAACACATTATGTAACACAATTGTTTTTAAATTTGTCAGAATGATCTTGAACTAAGCCAGGTTTACTCTTATGTTACCTGGCCAGCCAATTGCTTTGACCTAACAGGAATACTTGTGACAGGAAATACTTGTTTTAGTGTGTCTCTGCATTTGAAGATCACATTAGAGTTCACAAACTTTTTATATTCGATTTCCACTGCATTTAGAACATTTCCATAGAAATAAACATCTCTGCAGAGCAGACTCCACAAATAAAGATATTATAAGCCAATGGTGGTCTAAGAAGTCTAATTAAAGGTACAAATTAATCTAATTGGCTTTTTAATCCTCAAGACTGCAAATAATTACACTGTTGGAAGAAACCCTGTGAAAAGTTCCTTGCTGAATAGCATCAGCTGTGAAAGAGAAGAGTTTTTACCTGAAGGCCTGTCTTGGAAGCCTAAATCCACTTGGGCAAAGATGATGATGTTCAGCCCAAAGCAGCTGATAACCTTAGAACTCTTCCATGCCTCATGTTCTGTTGGTCAAATGCTTTCAAAAACCTGAATGGGAGGAAAACCAGTAAGCTTTAAAAATGCCTTAAAAACAATTGTTTTAGACACAGTTTCAAAAGCAATAGATGTTTCCAACTCAGGGATCAAATATTCATTTCCTTACAAAGTGCAGGAGCTTTATCCATCTATCCAAAGAGTCAGGTGCTGGGATGTGCATCTCCAATGGACCAGCCTTTGGGCAGAAGGAACCTCTGGCACCATCTCCTTTTGGGCCCCTTGAACCATCCTCTGGTCTTTGCACAAACCCCCACTACTCACAATGGTCACACAATGACAATCACGAGCACATTTGCTGACAGATGCTCCCAGAATGAGTCAAATTGCTGTCACAGAGCAAAGGACAGACTAACCCTTCACTCCTGACTGACTTTAAGGGTGGTCCTAAGTTTGGGCTTGGCTTACTGTTTAGTATTCCACTGTAACAGCAGTTGGCATCTTGGAAGGACAGATTAAACATGGTTTTATTCTGCAGGCTTCAAGATTCATATAAAATCCACATCCCATACTACAGCTCAAGCCCTCAAATGTGTCTCCCACACTACAAACATGTGGATGTCCTTCCCTTCCACACTGCTGTCACAAAACAAGTTTTTCAGCAAAACTTACTATGGAAGATTTAGAAACTCTTCTACATTTTCCTCCTGCAAGAAAACTTCCAAAGTCTATAGGACACACAGTTCTGTGGCTGATGCACCTGGGAACATCCTACTGCCTTTCCCAACCTGTGACAGCAGTAGAACTTCAAGTACACAGAACAAGCAGCTCCCATGACACTCTGAAGTTTACAAGCCAAACATCCTGTCAAAATGATCACACTGTAACCAACTCTGCTAAAGCCTGTATGTAGACATGCTATGAGTTATTAGCCAAAAAAAAAAAAAAAAATCTAAAGTTACTTGTTATCATTTCCTTCAGCTCTGCCAGAAGAGCAAATTCAGAATTTCACAAGCTTAAATTATCTAAATTTCTGGTCCTGGCACTGTTGCTGATAGCTCATTGTCCATCTCACACAACAACTCCTCTGTGGTCCTTTCCCAAATAACAAATAACCCAACCAACCTCTTGTCCACTTTTGAGAATGTGTGTGGAAATACTGGTAGAGGCATATTTAGCTGGCAGCAGAACTGACCAAAGCTAAATCAGTATAAATTTAACTTAAACGATGAAATGCCACTGAATGAGTAACCATATTTGTTTTGCAAGGCTTTCATTGACACCCACAGCTATTTGTAGGTCAGGCCCTGTGCCAGCCTTTTCCCAGTTGTGTGCTGTGTCTCTCTTACCCCAGCAGCCCAACAGGGACACACTCAATGGTGCTACTGTGGTGGATGAGGTTGCTGCATCTCAATTTACCAGCAAAACCAGTCACTGGCCATCTCTCTGTGCTTAGTTCAGACCCAAACCCATTATCCCCAGTCTCAGTTGATGAGCAGAAATTAGTTATAGCTAAACTTAGTGTGTTTCTGAACACTCTCTATGTGAGGGTGCTGGCTGAACTCACATTTTACTGCATTAGGTAATTCCATGGACCACCTATGATGAGCTCAGACATATGGCTGGGATGAGCTGGAATGAACAAAGAAAAAAGGGGGTGGAGGAAAAAGGGTTTGCAAGTTTGCCACAATCCTCTCTCTTTAAGAATGCCTACAACAGTCAGCATTTTAGCTTCAGAACCAGAACACTGCACAAGCCACCAGGCACTAATGCAAAAAACAAATTGTTGTTCATCTCAAAAAACAAATTTCACATCAGTTTTAAAGAAAAAAAATCTTGAAATCAAGTATCCATTCAGCTATGCTATTTTATACCTGTCTATATTTGATAGTTTCAAAGCAGCTATTTTAAGTGTCTTTACCATTTAAGCAGAAAAAGATACATAAAGAGCAGAAGTCTCAATTTATTTTTCAGTCAGCCCTTTCTCCACCATGTCCCAAATGCTCATCCAGTCCTAACAATCACAGTCCTACATTTTAGCATTACAGGAGTTAGGAACCATGCATGTCTCTTGAAATGAGTTTTAAAGTTAAGAAGATGTCAACTCAATGATCAGAGCAAAAATCAGCATGCCCCACTAAATAGTGAACAGTTCAGAGAAATGTCTTTTCACAAGGCTTTCTTGAAATTCTAGGAAATTTAATATTTTCTGTCTTTTCAGCCTCCATCTGCTGAATGTTCAATGCCTAAAAAAATTGTCTCTGAGGAGGAGCACAAAAGTTACCCATATATACAAGCAAAGTTCAAGTCTTCCATTTATGACACCAAACCTGTTGCCAAAGTACTCTAAGGACCTACTTGAAAAAAATGACATGGAGTCTACTTCCTGGCTGAATTCTCCTGCAGAGGAGAATCAAACCATATTTTGTCACTGTATCCATGACAGTTTGTCTCTACAGCCTGTGTGGGACTACTTCCTTGGGATTCCCCTTCCTTGCATTCCATCCTTCTCTGATCCCCTGAAACAAGGCTAATGAGACAGCAAAAAAGAAATCTTACTGCTCATCCCTTAGAAAAAAAAAGTGAGATGACACATGACCAGCTTAATCATGCAGCAAAGCTGATCACGAGTACACAAACACCTCTGAGCAAATCAAGGCCACCGCTAAAGTAGGTCAGCTCCAGGAGCCAAGCACCCACCCGGAGTCAGGACCTCTTTACACACCCCCACCAGCTCTGCTTCCCCCAGGCAAGAGGCAGCCCTGTCCAGCAGATTTGTTCTGAAAGAAATGCAATTCATAAATTTATGAATCACGAGCGTCTCGTGTCTCAAAAGCACAATTTCGCAATGACAGAGGAAAACCCTGGTGTGGTTTCCTGAAGAAGTCATTGAAAAGATACTCATTGTCCCTATGGGTAAAGACTGAACCAAAAACAGCTCCAGAAAGGAAATCATCTACTTCCCTTCACAGCAGTATTCCATTGCTGGAGTTAAGTGTCACAGCACAAGCTGGTACACAACACAAAATGAGGTTATTTATCTCCCCTAGCAGCAGTTCACTGCTGCTGGAGGCTCCTGACACACTTGCCCTTGGTGATGGGGAGATTTCAGCTCAGCAGCAAGAGGACTCCAAGTGTCCCTGGGATGATTTCAAGATGCAGACCAGCATCCATGGGCTCAATGCTGCAAGTAACTGCTGCCTAAAGAGGCTTACCTGGAACTGAGGCTGGGCATAGTTAAAGGAATAAAACAGGGATTTATTAAAAGCCATTCAAAGGATTCACCTTGGCCAGTGCAGGAGCCCAGCCATAGCTACACCCAAGATGGACCCTGGGTCAGGAGTTTTCACACTTTTATAAGTTTTGATCCATTTCCTTACTGGGGTTCATTGTCCAATTCCAGCTCCAGGTTCTGCAGTCCCACCCTCCCAGATTCTCTCCTCAATTCTCTGCTGTTTGCACTTTCTGGGGCTGAAGCTGCAGTGATGTCCTTGGTTCTGGGCTAGAAAAGGATTGTTTTGTGTGACTGGGCTGGGAGGAGAACTTGCTAACACTATATATGAAGTTCAGAGTTATATACTAAAGCAGTGCAGAATCTGGAAAATATAAAAGCTAAAACTTAGGGCATTATAACCAGCAGCTCCTACATCAGAATCTTTATCATGGAATACTCCATAGGAAGATCTTAGAAGTAAAGCAGGATTGTTTCCTGTGCCCTCAGAACTTAAGGAATATTTAAGTCAGAATACTTCCTATCTTCCCAATACTGTTTGTTTTTAATGGCTCCCTAACACCCTTTGCAAGTACTCTGTACTCCCAGAAGACAAAAAACCCTGTGGCTTCCTCTCACATGCAGATGCATCTCACCACACTCTCTGGTGCAAAGAAGGGATTTCACCCTGGTTTGTTTGTTGAGGTCACCCTTTTACCACCAGCCCCTGGCAGCGTGTGATTCACATCTGAGTTTTGGAACTCCTCCTGACATCAGCTGCTCATGTTTGGACCCTGAGCACACAGCCAGAGCTGCTCCTGCAGCCCCTCACAACAGGGCAGGGGGATGCCCTGCTCTGGGGAAGGCAGAGGCACAGCCCTTAGCTGCACAAGAGACTCCCTGTTCCAACAGCTTTCCTAAAAAGCAGCAGCTGGAGGGAAGCAGCCCATGAGACTTAACCAGCCACAAAGCTACAAGACAAACCACTTTGACATGGAAGGGAAAAAGTCTCCAATAAACAGAAGAAAAACCCCATGTGCAGCTTCTGAGTAGATCAATCTGTCCAGATGCACTCCCACACGAAAAGCATCTGTTCATCAGCAGGATCTCTGAGAAAAGGCAGAACAGGTCACATCATGGCATCACCTCATCACAGCTCTCCAGACTCTCACAGTGGTGATGGAGACACAGTGGTGATGGGGGAACAATGCATTTTATTGTGTTCACAGAACACTCAGACTTCCACATCAGGAGGGGTCTTGGTTCCTACCTCTCCTTGTTTATGAGGGAAAGCCCTACAATCTTTACTTCCAGCTTTAACAAAGGACTTCTCTGTTGTCTTTTCTGTCTCTGCCTCAAAACCAAGAGTCAGTGCTAACCAAAATAACTTTCTCTTGCACAGGGGAGCTCAAAACTAGGCTGAGAACCCAGAAGTGTCTCAGCAGCACTCAGAAAATGGGAAGGATCACTTCCTTCAGCCTGCTGATAGCACAACTCCTGATGCAATCCTGGAGGCTCTTGAACCCTCAATACCTTTTCTGCCAAGCTCTTTTCCAGCTGTTCAGTTCCTAATCTGTACTGAGACATGGGGTTTTTCCTCTACAGGTGTAGGACTTGGCAATTCCCTTTGCTAACTTCCAAAAGTTCTTTATAAGATTTTTGGTGACCCTTTTCTCTGGTCTGTAGGAGATCCCCCTGCTTGGTAGCACACTCATGGGGTGCCTCAGACACTCCCCCTGGGTTTGCATTTGTCTGCAGCTCTAAGTATAAAGTTTCAGACACCGTGGAAGGAAAGGAAGACAGGCTGGTTCTGGAAAGAAAACCCAATAGAATTAAACAACCTCCAAAAATCCTAGCTCATGCTGTTCTCTCACTGAAGCAGATAAATGTGTTTCAAGGTGGTGTAGTCACACAGGAAGGACTTATGGATAGAAGAATGGATCACCTTCAAAACAGAAAAGGAAAAATGGATCAAAACCAAAGCCAACTCGTGTCACTCCCAGGAATCAAACCTGTTTATGTCAGCTGTGCTATGGATGAAGTATTTCCCTCCTTAACAGGAGGAGAAGACCGGGATATACCTGTAGTGACAGAGCTCAAGGTCTAGCTTACAATTCTACAGAACAGCCCCTGGAGACATCATCAGAACCAGCATCCTGATTATCCAGCTGACCCTTAGCCACAGGAGATTCCATTTCCCCTCACATCTCAGGAGGGCCTGCCTCTACCTACCCATTGAATCCCAGCTGCAGAGTGTTTCAACAAAGCTTGCTAGTTTGCAACCATTACTGAAAGCTTGATCTAGTATAACCTTCTCGTCAGCCAAGATTAAGACTCTTTGAGCTCTTATTCTTTGAAGTGAGCTTATGCTGCCCTGTTTGCATATTTCATTCTGGGCAGCCATCAAAGGAAACATCACAAGGGAACTAATCAAGCCCTTGTGAAAAGGTGGTGATGCACACTCTTGGAAATCAGTACTAACACGCTGCTGTTACCAAAGGAATTCGGCATGCTTCAATAATCAATGTGCCAGCACATGCTCTCCTCAGGTTACAAGAAACTGCTTCCACATGGAAAACAGAAAGGCCAGGCTTGAAGAGATTTATGAAACCTCTACACATGAAGCAAAGTGTAGCCTCTCTACAGGCTAGTGGAACCAAGAAGTACTGGTCTTCACATACTATAGATATAGCATATATACCATATGGTATATATAGTCATATACTGGGTATAGCTCCCAGTGCTGCAGGAATTGCTAAGCTCAGCCCCAGAGCACAGAGTGAGACTGAACCAGCACTTCAGGTGTCTCCACTGAGAGCAGCAACCACTGAATTCTGCATCAGAGCTCTGCAAACTCCGTGTGCTGCTGGTGCCTCGTGACATTTTACAGACACACTGAGATCACCACAGATATTCTAGGAACACATGTTCATATTTCACCTCAAATGTCAACAGGGATACGTTAAGGAGAGTTTTACCAAAAAAGTGTAGCTGCTAGACAACATCTGTAAGCTAACAGCTGATATACAAAGAGTAAAAAAAGAACTACACCCAGCTCTAGCTGTCAGTGAAAGATCCACTCTTAATCAGCACACTCCTTTGGATGTCTTTGGATTTCAACAGGCTGTTCTAAAAAATCCAGACTGATTTCACTGGAAAGGGATACAACCATTATTCCATAAGATGGAATAAAAAAAATCAGTCATCCTGAGAAATCTAGCTGCTTGTAGGAAAAAAACTGAGCCAAATGTCAGAAGTATTTTAATTATTTAAACCCAAGATACCCAAGCCAACATACATTAAAACAATGCTTCAGAAATGTTGCTCAGCACAGCACCCCAGAATTTCTGTAATATAAGTTATGGAATAAAGTAACATTAAAAATAGGGTCCACTAATGTTAAATGTTGGTAAAGTAAGTTCACAAAACTCGTGTTAGGATGTGATATTTAATACTCTTTTATTCTACTCCTTCAGAGGATTTTATGTATGTGTGAGAAGAAACGAGGTATTGTATTTTCAAGACCAGGGAGAATGAGTAGACTTAAAATTAAAAGACAACAGAAACTTTGAGTCCTTTGGGCTAGTTATATCAACCTACTCATTTGACATCAAAATCAATTGTTCTTTTACAGAGTTAAAAGAAACAAACCCAGGCACAACAAAAGAAATCTACTCCCTTAATTACTACAATCTAAACTTCTCTGAGTTTCCGAGCCAGGTCCAGCCTCTATGTGAGGAACATACTGTTCACAACCACTGAATGCAGTCCTTGCTCACCAACCCTAAACCAGCCAAGGGATTTGGAGAGGGTGGGAGGCAGAGCAGGGTGTGTGAAAGAAGAAAAATCCATCCTATAAATCAATTATCCAACATTAATGGGCTTCAAGGAAAAACCTAATCAAAGTCAATTTCTTTAATGGCTTACGTACTTCCAGCATGCTTTGATCAGAAACACACACCCAAACCCACAAAACAACAAAAACCTTCTTAGCTGAGGAGGCAGTGGTTCTGTGAAGTCTCCCAAGTTGTACACATAACTTCTGATCTGTCAACAACAGAAGAGACACTGTAGAGTTGACTTCAAAGCCAAACTTTATAGAAGATTAGAAATGTCTCTGTAAGAGCACTGTACACAACCTGGAGTGACATTTCTGGAGCAGGAGAAGCACATAAGATAACAAGTAGGTAAGCTACTCAACTCACTCCCCATGTTATACAAATTTACAATCAGTGCCTCTGTAACTCACAACTGGGAATGCCTCCTTTTTGCACTTGCAGTCCAAAAGGTGCAGCTTTTTGTTTCAAGAGTTCATCCAGCTCCTAAATATGAGCACCAGTTTACAGCAGACAGATGTTTTAGATCCAGGTCTTAAACACTTCAATTAGCCAAAAAGAACAAGTAAGTTTCATACTGTTAGATGCACATCTTCTAATTTAGAGATGATAAAGCCCAACTGTACACTGTATTGTTATAACTGCGGTACGATCTGGGTAAATTTAATTTCCTTACTGCAGTTCAGTGAAGCTCATGGATCCTCACAACCCAGCAAATATTCCTCCTGTAGTCTGTAATCTCAAAAGTTGTCTTTCTGTGGCAGGGAGGCAAAATCCTCTCAGAAGTTCAAAGAAATGTGACTTCTGAATGAAACTGCAGCCTAGCAAAACACTTCTTCATTTACGTCAAAAGCAGAATTTTACCCTGTGATCCTGGCACACCATGGAACCCCTTCCAGGGTTTCTTCCTCAAGCTTAGAACTACTGCTTGCACTTTAACACCTCCTGTAACAGGATCTCTTGCCTTTAACATTTTACGTGAGCGCAAGCCTTAACTCAGTCACTCTTCTCACTGGCACAGCACTATCTTAGAACTCCGTTAGTTACTCCAGCTTCCAGCCACCAAGTCCTTCTGGGCTTTTGTCAGGTCCTCATTTTCTTCACTCCTCTTACTGCAGCATTGTAGGCAACCAAACCAGACAATACATTCAAGCCATAACATGAATAATACTACCCAAGTAATATTTTCTCACTTGACTTTTAAAGTTTATGCATTATGGGAAGTTTGCCATTTTTCAGCTGAATGGACTGAACCACTACTCACTTCTTTTAGCCTCTGAAGTGCATCTATTAAGGTGAAAATCCTAGTTTCTTTTGAGTTGAAGCACCTCGTCCAACACTTTCAGAGATATTGCACAGAGCTGTTTTCCAGTCATATTACTGCTACAACAAACCCAAACACATTTGGCATGCGCAAGACCTTTCATTCAGAGATCTATTGCCAAACTGCAGCTAAATACTTCATATCTTCAGGGAACAAAGCATTGGAACAAGAGGGTAAAAATATCACCAGAAGGAGCAAAGACAGGTGGTTCTATTTATAGCTGATACTTTCATTTCCAGTTTTTGTATATTCCCTCTGGTCCTGCTGGATTTCATCTCTGGCTGGAAGAAGCCACCCCTGCTCTCAGCACTCTGCCAGCCTGACAGAGCAAAGCCAACAGGCTGTCACTTTCCTTTCCATCCTAAAGTAAGCCCTGGGAAAAGGAAGAAACTCTCACCCTGCCTGGAACCAAGCTGGGGTATTCCTCACTCTGGCTCCTCCAGTTCACATATCCTCAACAGGCTCATTTTTCCCCACTGGTTTCTTACAAGCTTTTTGGATGTCACACAAAATCAGCTGTCAAACACAAAAGCATCACATCCATGTGAATATCTGTACTTCTTCCTTCAGACTATCTTAGAGGCTCAACTCAATTTTTGTTCTCCAGCACTACTAGTGCTTTTTGGAAAAGAGGGCATCACAGCTTTTTGTTAAGCGTACAAGTAGGAATCTGGTACAAAAAAAAAAAAACCAGAGAATGTACAATGATGGCATAGCTACTGTACACATTAAAGTTTGTGTGGAAACAGAAATTTATGACTCTAGAATTATTGACAGATTTCTAGTTTTAAGAAAACCTCTCCCCACACATGCACCTGCAAATAGCTGCAGCTACCTCCGTGTGCACCTGGAGTCCCTCTGCTGGTGGAGCAACAAAAAACACTGACATAAATAAGCTCAGCAGATTCCTTTCCTCAAGTCACACTATTTGCCAGGTAAATCCAAATCAAACTAGCGAAACGCTGACACTGCAACAATTTAGCACTTGCTAAATTGTTTTATGGAAAACACCTAAAGAAACACATCAAGAAAAGATACACGTGTCATTTTCAGTCTGGGTCAATGCTTCAGAAGTAACTCCACCATCCACAGCCAAAATGCAGGTTTTTAAAGGAGGGATTTGCTGCAAAGGCTGAGAAGGGCTGCCTTTCTGAGCCATGGCAGCTCACACTGGGGCATTATCCCACCACATCTGCCCTTCCAAAAGTGCCACACACAGCAGTGGAAGCACAGCCACAGAGAACACTGAGAAGTAGGGCAAGCTCCCAAGGCCCCCCGGGGCCAGCACTAATATTGACACAGCACATTAGGAGCAGAATTGCTGTAGCTGACAACTCCCTGTCCAGCCAAAGCAGTGCTAAGGATTGCTGAAGAACAAGGCAAGGGATGGCAGGACAGTGAAACGATGACAGCCCAAAGAAGTCCTTTAGCAGGACATTAAAGGAAAAGTTAGATGTCTCATTGCACTATTTACTCAACACTTAAGTGAATGCTCTTGGCTTCTACTGCAGCACTAGCTACTTTTTATGCTTCCTTCCCTCTTCCTTAGAAGAGAAACTGGAATTTCTGTGCAATGTGACACATGATCAAGGTGAGCCCCAAACACTCTACAACGTGAACCTCCCCAAAGCCAGCATTTTGAACGGTTTTGGTTTTGAGGCTTTGTAATTACAGTATTCAAAGTAAGACTTGGCAGAGCAAATCAAATTATAGTTTAGGGGAAAACCATCAGAATATGGCCTGGAGAAAGTGGTATTTGTCTATCTCAGGATAAGCATGAGATACTGCTGAAAATCTCACAGCAAAATTTCACAGAACAGCTGATAGAACACCTTAGTGCCGAAGGCATGGTTTTACTTGCTTTTTTATTCTCTTGTCACTCTTCCCCCACATTTCCCTTCCAGTACTCCAGCAGAGGCTTTTATCAAGTCCTCAGAGCCTGCCTGTACAGTGTGTTGAATTCATCAGGCTGAACAATAACTTGAGAGAAGTTATTGTCTCCTGGGGAGTTGAAATCCCAACTGCCTTGCTGAAAGCAAGCAGAAGCAGCTCAAAGCAGGGAGAGGAGATGTGGCAGAGAAGGGAAAGGGAAGAAATGTCCCATCCAACTACAGCAAGCAGTTAAAATATCCCTGTTACAGCCTTTCTACACCTCCAAGATATTTTCAGCACTCCCACAGGACTTGCTTTCAACATGCAAATCCCTCCTTGGTTTGAGCAAGACAAGGTGTGCTGAAACCTTTCCACTGATCCACATCTGCACTGTGACATTTTCTCTGCTCTTTTGTGAATGACAAGTTATGAATGTACAGACATAGTAGAGGAGTATTTCCATCCACTCTGCAGTCACTGCTGCAGTGGGAGTATAAGCTTTATCTTCTTGAGAAAGGCCTACAGCAATGGGACAGCCCTTTAGAGAAATGGCTGATACAACATATTCCTTTTTTGTGCCTCTGTACATTCACACTGATGTTGAGAACCACCGAATTTCCAAACCTGTGACATTCAGCAGCCACAGATACAGCTGGATACAAGCCTCAGACTTGCATTTTCCAGACAGGTTTTTTAATCTGTGATTTCTAATTTAAGTCAACAGTCAAGTTTGAATGCGTACTTTTACATTACAACTGAAATTGAAGAAGTTTTAAAATTGCTGCTGAATTTGGAACTAAGACTCACGTTCCCAAATCATGACAACCTTTATAAAGGCAGAGGAATGATCAGGGAATACCAGCAGTTCACTTAATGGGATCCTTATTGCTATGCAGACATCTCAACCATTACAAAAATTAAAAATAATGGAAATACAAGTGGGGAAGAACAGTGTGTAATAGGCACACACATACAAAAAAACCAAGAGATAAAAAATCCTGCCAAGACCAAACACAGGCAACTGAGGAAGAAAACCTGTTCAGAAAAAACCCAACACAACAAATCACAACCATCTACACCAGAAAAAGGACTCTTCATAAAACTGAATGCTGCATGCTTGATTTTTTTTTAATTATTTCCTGTCCTTGACTCAAAGATCCATCCACTCAACAACCTCCTTCCCCTCCTAATCAAGAAGGGATGGAACACAGAGCAAAGGGACATCTGACTAACAGTTACAACCAGAAGTTTCTCCAACCCATTGTTTTAATTCCAAAAGAGAACATTCCACGACCCACGCAGTCTGATCCCAGTGGGCCTAGGAAGGCTCACTAGACAGTTCACATTCCTCCTCAAAAAAGCTTAAGTAGGTTTAGATGATTTTATTTCTGCAAGTTGCAGACTTGTGCCAAATATTAATAATGCAGTCCCTTAGTTACCACTTACAAATGCTCATAATTATTTACAGCTCCTGAACAGAGGCTGGCTTGGATATCATCCAACAAATCCACAGCAATTAAATTTATTAGAAAATGGAAAACTTTCTGCTTTGACTCAGTAGAACAAAAGAGGCAATGAATTCTGCTTAAGGAACAATGAAATAAACTGTTCCTCTTCAGCTTAGGAAACTGGCAGGACCAAGATATACAAACTCATCAAATGTCATGGGGAATCAAATCAAGCTTGGCTGAAGGCTCACAACAACACAGCTCTTTCCATGAGGTGGAAGGCTGTGGAAACCCTCTGCCAGCTAACAGGAGGCCTAGAAACTCATGTGGCTTGCACAGAGAGGCAGGAGCAGCTCATGGAAAGGGATTCTGCTGGGTTACCACCACATGTGGCCTGATCTGAAAATAACTGTGGGCCCTAATCCTATTGTTCATCAGGAGCAACTCACAGCCCTGCTGGAGACATGACTCTGAAGCACCTGGGTCTTCTTTATGGCACACAATGGGCTCTCTTGCTTTCACTTGTTATCCTTAAAAGAACATTATCTCCATTTCTATGCATTGGGAGAAACTTCTATTTACAAGTATGATATACATGGAATACTAGTAGGGAAAGTGTGAAATAAACAATGCCCTCAAAAACCTTTCCAGGTCAACTCTGTTTGAAGTTAACCCACCTACAATTATCACCCTACCAGCACTCACCAGGTGGAACATTTGAACTGAACCAGCAGACATTAAGAGTTTCAAAGCAGTTTGTAAAAGCTTGGCTTATCAGAAAGAAACCAGTGTAATACGGGAAGCCAGGTTTATACGCTCAGTGTCTGCTTTCATAAGTGGAATTCCAAATCCAGTTTGAACAGCTGAACTCCTCTGCAGTACCCAGAAACAACAGCACTGAGCAAGGAACCCCATAAAAGTCAGCAGGCACAAACCACCCAAAACAAACAGCAGCATGGCAGGCGAGAGCCTCACCTTGCCAAGCACTGCAGTCTGTACACACTGCCCCACTCACCTCAAATCTCTCCTACAGTACCAGATCTTTCCTATCATTAAGTACAGCTCTCAATTCGCTTTTCAAAAGAGGCCAAAGGAGTCACTAAAACAGGCAAACTGTTACTGATCATAGAATCATTAAGGTTGAAAAGAACTCCAAGATCATCAAGCCCAACCTTTAACCTTTGATTACACACGGGGAAAAACCCAACGTGCTTGGAGCAGAAAAGAATCACATATTTCAGAGGATCACGTACTAAACAATAGACACAAAGAGTTCTGGCTTTTTTTAGAGTCCTGCTTTTCAGAAATGTTCGCTTCAGCCTCATGCACTATTGTGCCCTGACTTCAATAGAGAAATACATACACTTTTTGTATGTGTATTTTCTTCAGTCGCTTATCTGGTGCTCAACTGAAAAGCTTTTTTATCTGTTAAAGTCCCTTCAGCTCTCTTCAAAGATTCTGTCTCCTCTTCCACATGCATTGAATTTATTTGTTGTCCCTAAAGGTACAAGCTTAAATTTATATTCTCTAAATTCTGAAGTAACTGACTAAACACAAAATATTTACCCTAAGTAACTTGACTGACAAATGTAAAGGCACTTTCATTATCTTCCTGTTAAATCATTCCATCTTTGTTTTCCTAAATAGAGTATCAACTCCTCAGGTTTCTGTCCGACTTTTGTCTGTCTCCAGTATCAGAGAATGAAATTTTCACCTTATAGCAAATCACTGGTATTAAAACTTGATATTCTTATTCCAAAATAAAGAAGTGTTATATTTTGATCCGTTTAATTATTAAGATTACAGACCAAAAGTGATGTTTGCTTTGCATTTTAGTTTTGTTGAACAAAATTTGTGAGTATTACATTTTATGTAGGCTTTAGAGCATAACAACATGAGAGCCCCTTATAGTATTTTTAACCTTTTGACTTGTTTTGCTGCAAGAGTCTCTGTAGTCCCCTTCTCTCTGCTCCAAGTCTCTCTGGCCCTCCCTGTCCTTCTCAGCCTGGTAAAAGCTGTATGTCCTTGCACTTCCTTCTACTCAAACACAGAGTACAGATAAGCAGGCAAGTTTTATCTCAATACTGATACCAGATTCATTCATATCTGTCCCTTGTACAATCATGTGTTCTGCTCTCCTCTGCTGCAACAGGAGGCAACCTCATGGACTGTTTTATAAGACACACTGATATGTTGTAATTCAGGTCAAAGTCTACTTTACAAAGATATCCTGGAAGAACTGATGTGTTGTAAGAATCCCTTACCCGCCTCCCATCTTTTCTGTTCCGAAGCTTAGCTCTTCTTGTTGCTAGCTTCCAACTATTCTAGCCTGAATTTCACTAAGGCACCTATCTGCTATTAAATTTCAATTTCTCCTACCAGATAATGTTATCAGCTCATTGACCGAAGGATTAATCCAGTGAATTGCTTTTTCCTCCTTTACTGTTTAGTTGTGCTCCTTTCATCTGACACTCAAATTTATGTTTGCAAAACACTTCATTCCTTGAACTCCTTTCAGTTTTCTATTCACACTTTATTAAGGCCAGGAAAGTATTAAAGTCATGACACAATTAACATCCTACACAGATCAATCTACCTTTGAGTCCAGCTTGATATCCTTGTTTACCAAGGCACAGATTGTTTTGTGCACCTCGCTAATGTTGCCCTGGGAACTGCCAGTCAATAAAGTCCTTCCACCCTCAGTCACTTCCTCTTGGAAGTGTGACATACAGAAACAGGACTAGAAAGGGCACATGTATTTCTCAAGCAAGCCAAGTGGAAATTGCCAGAATCAATGCTACTGAGTAATCCTTGCTCAGCTCACACACAGTGACTATGAATCAGTTTGATAGTTTATTTAATACAGGACTAAGTGGATTTTTACAGTGCAGAACACACTCCTCTTTGGGAGATTCGGGTGACAGAATTCACACTATTTCATTAGTTGAGAAGTTGAAAATCTAACCTTTTAACCCTTTCTAACTGCAAGAGCTTTTAACTTCCTGGCTCCAGCATTCAGTTGGGTACTCCCACACAGCAGTTGCTTACCTAACCCCACAGTGGACTGTTCAGAGATCCAAAATAGATTAAACCTAATCCAGTAAAGAGGAGTTTTTAAAAAAGCTAAAAGTCTGAGTAGACGACAGTAAGGTGATTCAGAAGTCAAACAGATACCAGCACTGTACAATGCAGGGGAGAGACGATGAGCTCACCAGTGAGCGTCCATTTAACTTCCCTTGCAAACACACACCCGAACGTGGGAGCACACAGGTCACCTCTCAAGGGGAGATTACAGCACAAGTAACCCTACAAAGCCCCCAGGGTCATAGAAGCATTCAAGAAACACTCTGAAATGTATTTATTTTGTTTGTGAGCTGCTGCTTTGGATAAATTTGCCCCTTTTCCAGTAGGCTGTTTCAGCAACACTTAAGTGAACTCCATTTCCCATGCACAGCAGCACAGCCAAGAAAGAACCTGGATGAATGTGACTCCAGCTAGGTTTAAGAAACATTGCTCAGTGTTGGCACAGCAGATGGAACCACCAAATCAAACTGCACTGAGATGACCAATGCCTACAGCCTGAGCAGTGGGAATGTGCAAATTTTGAAGATAAAAGCAGAGCACAACAACACAAGGAGCCACCAGGAACTAAGTGACCAGCCCTTTGAAGGGTGGAAAACAAGGAAAAGCTCACATGTGGAAATGATTGGGATGAGTACACTTCTGGAAGGATGTGTGGAAAATACAGAACTACACCGTAAGGAATGACTGAAGAGAAACTCACTCATTGCTGCCAAACAAAGACTCAGCCAAATTCTGTCATAGGGAGGAGTTCAAGGGGATATGCTGGCTTGTATTTGGAGGTGAAAAACTAACCCTTCACTGCAACATGCAATGAGGTTTGCTAGAAAGGGCAATCGAAGTTAGCTGTACTTATCCCTAATGCTTCTCCTTGAAGCTAGTGCATCAAGATTCTTCCAGGTGTTGGAAGGCCAGGGAAGTTTCTTTCTCTGCTTCCTGAAAGTCTTTGAAATCCACTTGCCAGCCACTCCTCCAGGCAAACCTGAGAACCTGCACCAGTATTATTCTGTGACCTGGTTGCCAACACAGCATCGCTCCAAAACATCGTCACTGCCACGAAACACACACGCACAAAAGAGCAAACAAAGCTCACAGAACTGAGACTAAAGGACAGAAAAACACACACAGGCAATTCTAAGGGGGATTCTTGAGTGTCTGTAAATAAAGTCAGAGGCCAGCTAAGATACCAGTTACCAGTTTCCCAAAGTCACCAAACAAAATTCAACAGAAAAATGGAAAAATAGGTTTCATTGACAAATAACACAAACCAGTACTTTTCCAGGTTTGTCAAGAGACACCATCATCCCAGTGTGTTTGGGGCTACAGGAAACTAGCAAACCACAGAAAGATCCTAAAACTACATGACGAGTCGGACGAGCAACCAAATATTTGTTTTAAAAAATAAGAAGTATGCATGAAATGAAATGTGTGCCAAAGAAAGTGGATTACACAAGTGAATGAATCCATGGAGGCTTGAGCACTTGCCTGAGCAAATCCTGTTCTAAAAGGCACATTCATTTTGTTTAGAAAGCAACAAGAACGCTGCAACACTAATTTAAGCACTTAAAGGAACTTTGAAAATCTTAAAATGTTGAATAATGATCACTAATATGCTACAACACTACCTGGGTCTGTAATGAGATACCAATAGGGCACTTTTTGTTCCCTTTTTTGTTACATGGAAGATTTTTTTTTTTTTGGTTCTGCCTCTTCCCAAGGTGTGTAACTATTTGGTCTTCATTAGTGGTCACGTCCTCCAGGAAAAAAAATTCACTTTAAGTAGAAGGCATGGATTCTTCTGTTATCTGCTGAGTTAAATTTCGTCCTACATTTCATTTGTATTCCAAATAAAGTTTAAAGTTCTTAGTAAATCTCTTTGATAAGGGCACATTACAGTCTTAGAAAGCTTTTTATGACACTGAACACAATTCTCCCGAACAGCTATTTGATAAGAACATCAAAAACAAACTACAGTGCCAATATTTCTCTAAATGGAAACCTGGGTAGGTTTTAGAAAGCTTTGCTTCTTGAAAACAGAATATTTAAACCAACTGGCAGAAGATGAGTTTGAAAATCATTCCTAAACACTTTTTTTTTTTTTCCAAGCAGACATGTCCCCTCCCCAGAGGCAGCAGAGGTGTGCACAATTAATGGAGTTCAAACCATGTATTGTCTTGGGGGAAAAAAATCTTCTTCCCCCAGTCTCTTTCCTATATTCCATTTCCTCCAGACTTCCTGGCAAGTTTAACTGAAGACACAGCTGGGTCTCTGCCAATTTTACATAAATTATCAGTTTGACAACAACTTGGACACGAAAGTGTTCAGCTCTGGCAAAGTCAGGTGACGGTGGTGAATGAGCCCCTGAGAGATTTGGGTATCTGAAACACTTCTATATTTGTTCATCTGGAAACCCAGAGGCACACTGGCCAGCAAGGGGAAAGGGAAAAGAGGCAGAGGTCTGCCTGAGTTACTCTTCCTTGTTATAAGAGAATTCTTAAAAATGGCACCACAAATACTAAAAAGCTCCACTGTACAGATGAAAGTAAAAAGTTGCTTATTTTTCTGTCTTCTGAGTTTCACCACCAAAGTCAGATTTTTTTTCATCAAATTTTTATGCAGATTTATGAAAGAAATGACCCAACACAGCTTAAGCCAAAAATACTCTGTCATAAAGCCTCTTCTTCCACATGAAGGTTGCAGTGTAACACATTTCAAACAGCACTCTTCACACTTCCTGCCTCTCCCACCTCTCCTTCAGGAATACTCACTTTGTGAGCTGTTTCTTAACCCACAAAAGCAGAAATGTTTATGAAGCCACAAGTTGCATGGCATCAGCAATCTCAAATCACTCTTCTGGGGCAAACACTCAGCTTTGAGACCCAGGAGATTCCCCAGGATCCTTGCCCAAACACAAATGGCAGCAGGGAGCAGAGGGATGTGGATAGAAATGCTCGGCCAGGAAGGGCCTGGAGCACTGATGGAGGTTACCCTGTCCATGGCAACCCAGCTCAAAGCATCATCAGAACTGCTGTCCAAACTCATCCAGCTGTCCACAGACAATGCAAAGGACTCATGTGTCATTATTAACCAAACTGCTGGGCACCAAAACCAGCATTTTTTGATCATCAGAGCCCTGATGATCCTGCCCTGAACAGTGGCAGGTTTCCCACACGTTCCTCAAAAATCTGCAAAAATTCATCAGTCAGACCAGAATTCTTGGGAGGAACACACACAGAAAGGACAGTCAGAAAAGCTGCACAATGGCATCAGCTGTATCCAATTGTTAAAATTTGCTCTAAAATGGTGAGCTGATAATCTCCACCAGGAATGGGAATGAACAAAGAGCCTCTCCAATAGCTGACTGCAGTAATCTTCTCCCCTGATGGGCCTTTTTCCCCTCATCATCTTATTCTTGATAATGTCAAAAGTATTAGAGTAAGACAAATGAAGAGCCACTCCAGCTAAGAAAATAAAGCAGGCATTTGCTATGGAAGAATCTCATGGTCAAGGCAGATAAATGAGGACAGGAATGACCTCATTCAACAAATAATGCCAAGTACAGTAATTGAGATCTCATTATTGCCAGCTGGGATATCTTAAACAGACTGAACTAGATTTTAAAATGCTGTAATAGGGGAATGCCCATCTTTCTTCAGACTGTCTTCTGGCCAGAGAAGCTGACCAAGTTGCACATGTCTCAGAAGGAGAAAAATATATTTACATAAACGTCCTAAAATTTTTAACAGAAGTGAAACAGAAAATCCCACACAAACCCAAACTAGCATAAACTCTTACATCTGTCTTTATATTTAAAACAGGAATATCCAATTGCTGGCCTTGTATTTCTAAAGTACAAATAACTTCAAGTACTTCTAGAATTTGGACCCAAATTGCATAGAAAGCATTTAATAACATTTTGAACAGATTGTTCTTTAATTACAGCACACTTCCAGCAATTCCAATGTTTTAAGTGACAAGTCCCTCTAAGAAGTCACTGAACCTGACTTGACAGGTTTCTAAAATAAACTACAATATTCAGAGGCTGGTTTGGTCATTGCAGTGAAAATACATTTTAAAATAAGAAAGAAACTCTAAAAACAGGAAGAAAACAACAGTATTTGTAACAGAAATATCCAAGCCATAGTAAATCGAGTATAGAGTAAAATTACAGTAAAATGTTACTCTAGGGCAGCAAATTTGCCTAATATTCTGGAGCTTTATCAGATTGATAATGAAAAAAAGCTATTCCAGGTATCAGAGATTTCTAAGATCACAAACACATGTAAATTTCTGGATTTATGAATTTGTGCCATATCCTGACTATAACACAAAAATACACTTAAGTATGTTGAGGGCACAGTGTTGATACTAACTTTTTTCCATTAGCTGATTGAATTAATTTCATCAATAACAAACCAATTTGCAAATGCAAATGGCAAAATTACATTAAGTCCCTTGGCAACAAATCACATTGGGAAAGGGAACAGAGGAATTAATGGGCCTCCTGTTTGTTAGTCAACAATTCTAGAACTTCAAACTGGAAATCCCATTGTGGTCAAGACAAGGTTAAAAAAACATAAACCTCTAAAACAAACATATGATTTTTTTTTGCAATCTATTCTAGAGTTTGGATTCTATGCTTGAAAAATGACCAGGCCATTCAAGTCTATGGGCAAAATAAATATTACTTTCCAAGGTTATATGAAAATAATAAGCCAGTAGCCAAACTGCATCAGAAAGCCCAAAACTCAAGGAGATTTAAAATACAATTATAAGGGGTACTTGAGTGAAAGATAAAAATAATATCAGTAGAACTCAAACCAAAGCCAACTTGCTGCCACTCTCAATGACTACAAGATATATGCACAACATAAAGGATGAAAGTTTTGATGTTTTAATAGATTATTTTGCTCCAAATTGGAACTAAAGTCCTAAATTTCATAACACTCCAAAAAGAATCCACAGACAAAGAAATCCATTCATAACAAGTTAAGGAAAAGAAAACCCAACCAAACCAGTTCAAGGAAACTATAAAATAACAGCTTTAAAGACAGAAAAACACATTCTTACCAGAAAAAAAAAAAAAAAAAGGAAAAAAAGTAAAAATAAAAGTTTATTAGCTTTATTTTCTCCTATTTTTTCTAGGAAGTATTTTTTCCTTCTCACTTCACCTGATAAATATTCTGCAGTACAGCATTATTTAGCAATTTCTAGTAGTTTTTTTGATTTTGTCCATTTTGCTAAGGCAAATTATAAAAGGCAAAGGTACTTTAAAAAAGTTTCCATGATAAAAAGAACTTGAGATCAAGGATAATAATAGTAATTTCTGAGTTCTCTGGTAGTCTTATTTCATTCATCCTTCAAAACCTACATCAATCCCAAATGGATAATAAAAATTTTAGAGTTTTCTGAGTAGTCCTGTATCAAGAATACATTCAATCTTTAAAACACATGGATTCCATTCACTTATTTTTCAGCTGACACAGAAAGGAATAAAGGCAAAAGAAACTGCAACTGAATGAGCACCTGAGAATTATCATAAAATAATTATCATAAAACAATAGGAAAGTGATTTCTGAGACATGGTGCCTAGGGATCACCAAACATCCTTCCCATTGCTACAACAACTGCCCATGAGAAGATAGATTTCCACCCCAGCCAGGGGTGGAAGAAGTGTTAAGGATTTAACCATGTGTGTGCTGCCCTTCCCACGTGCCACTAAACTGCCTTGTACCTGTGGAAAACAGAGCCACCAACACCTGCAAGGAAAACCCAGCCAAAACCACCCCAAAAACTATAACCACCTGCCTCAGCTGCTCGGGCTATGGATGGGCCCCTTGAAGTCAGCAGAGAACGTCAACACCTTGGGCCCCAAGAAAGGAGGCTTGTTAGTTCTCCTCTCCAAAGTGCTGCCAAAGAGATCTGCTCTCCAAGTAGCCTACTGGCACCATTCCTGCACAAGGCCAACCTAGTGAAGTCCAGCACAGGGCCACAAGCTGCTCTGACATCAGCAGCTGACCCAGAAGTGCATCTGACACAGCAGACGTTGAATAACAGCTTCTCAAATGGCAGCAGACAGAAAAGGTTACAAATTCTCAGTGTGCTGCCTAAGAAATATCTTTTTGCAGCTGCAAAGGAGAAAGTGTGACCTGAACAGAGAGAGAAGAAAGAATCCTTGCAGGCATGAGTCCTCAAACAATCCTGTACTTTATACATGAAGAACCCAGTATCAGCCAGTTCTTTTAAACTATAAACCAGGAACTTGAGCATGAGGTAAAACAAATTTGAAATAATACCAAACACAACAGAAACTATCAATCTTCTTTGGGACAAAGACTGAAATGTCAGACTATTTTTTTTAGGTAATGGATATTCCTGACTAACAAAGCCTGAAGATGCTGTTTTGATCTGTGTTCTTCTGCAGAATGGATTAAAAAAGAAATTACATTTCTCAACATCTGGTGAAAGATCAGGTTTCCAAGGAGATGAAGTCTGGGCCTTGGTAAGTAAGTAGCCTTACTGCATTTTTCCAACAAATTGAGGTAAAAAAGGCAAGTGCAATATGCAGCTAATGGCAGTGAATTACCTTGATACTCATCCCAATTTAATACACATCACAGGTTATCTGACAACGTTCAGAGTCACTAAATACAAATAAAACCAATTGGAATATCACAACTGAGATTTCTTCCTCACACAAAAGAAATCCACAAAACTTAAACAGGCTTTCTAAATAACTCAATACACCAACTCTTAGGGAGAAAAGCCTTCTGATTTTTCAAGTGCATAATTTTTCTGCTTCAATGTCTTGAGTTTCAACTATGTAACAGCTCAGCATCAGTTTGGATTTGATCTGACTAAAGCTGGAGCACATTTCCTACTGCAATGCAAGACCACCCCATCCATACAGATAAACACACACCCCACAGGCAGAGCACTTCTTTGCTTTGCTTCATCCATCATCAATCTACTGCCCAAAAATCTATGAAAGACCCACACTGAAAGCTCTTTCACCAGGTCTGGAAATGCCATCAACCACCTCATTTGTGTCTTCAAGCACCTCCAAAACACAGACTGTAACTTCTGTGCATTGATCAAACAGAACTTTCAATAACCACATGTCAAAAGCTGGTAACTGAGTTCCAGTCAGCATCAACTAGTCAGCTACTGCATTTATCAAAATCAATTATTTCAGGCTGAAGCTCTCAAAATATGATGACAGCCAAAAATTAAAGTTTCAAAACATGTTTAATGTATCAAAGTAAATAGAGAAAGCTTAAATATTGCATTTTGTAAACTTAGTGAGAATCAAAAAGCTATACAAGATTAAAAATATGTATTTATTTTGGGTTTCTCTTTGCAGTCATTTACATATGATATGCCTTTATACAGCTTTTATTGAAGACATCTAACTTCAGAGAACTTCTTAACACTTGACACAGGTAGCTGCCTTTTACTGCTTTTCTGCCCTTTTTTTAGAAACAGAACATGGACAAATCTGATGGTAAAGGCTAAGAATGAAAAGCATGCAGGTTACAGAACTGAAACAGAAAGTCACTACAGGATACACCAAATTTACTTTGTTTCACTTAACAATAATGTATTCCTTCAGGTTTTCCTGTAGCTCCTGTCAAAGTATAACAACACAGGCAATGGGCCCCATGTTGAAAACAGCTTAAAATATTGTATTTGACCATGAAAACAGCACTTTTGTAGTCATGCAAACTAAATAACCTGCACATCTCCTGGTACTCCCAGCAGGAAAACCTGCCCTCCTCACTTGCAGCTCTCACAGGTCTCAGCTCTGCCGTCAGTCTTGCACAGCATCAAAGAACTGTGTGCAACTTTAAGCTCCATCAAATAAATTCAATAAATGCTCTCTGTTCTTATTCCTGGTTACCCAAAAGAATCCTTGAGAGCAGGTAACTGAAGGAGAACAACAAATCTCCTTTAAAGTCCCCCTACAAACATCACCTTCCTAATGCATGCCTAGCAAGGGTCCCCAAACACAGCAGGTCTGTCTGTGCACGTGATGTCAGGGATGTGGCAGCAGCCCCTAATTCCAGCTCTGGCTTTGTGGAATCCCAGCTCCAGCCACCTGAGCTTCCTAAAACACAAACCAAGCAGCTTTCTTCACATTCTCTGGGGTGCCTCTCTTCTCTAATCTCCCAAGGAACTTCTTTTACAGAGCTTGATCCTTCACAGCCCCACAAACAGACAATGGAAATGCACAGTGTGGAAGAGAATATGGGATAAAACAGCATAAAACTCCAATGTAATGCTGTGGCTGTGGATTATTTTACACACTCAATTTCTACAAGCAGAGATAAAACCCCACAAATGGTCATGAGAAGCACAAACCCACAGAAGTTGGGAGGAGTAAAGACTTTCTCTTTAATAAGCAGCTGTGGTTTAGAGGAACCAGAGAGAGGTCTGTAGTTCCTGATGCTTCAAAGAGCTATTTACATCTGCATATTCCTGGAGGATACAAAACATGCTTTCTGAAGAGGGCAGAGTTTAACCTCAGCCTTCTGCAGGACCGTTTACAGAGACAGTTAGCTGGAATTAATACTTAATTGGAACAAAAACTCTTTACTTTCTCCCTTACAGATTTAGCGGCAGCCTGTCACTCACGTTTTAAAAGCCCTTTTGATAAAAGAAAAGATACACAGGCAGGACAGGCACTTTTAATATGAGCACGTTAAAAAAAGAAATGTAGTATTTTGAATGTTCAAGTTCCAAAATGAAAAAAAATTAAAAATCTATTTGAAGACTGAATTTTGAAAAGAGATTAGATCACGCTCCGCAGCTGACCTTTCTACCTCACATACTAAGGAAATACTTCAAAATTCCAGAAGGCATATTTGCTTCCAAGGCAAGAAGAAAACACACCCACTTGTTCCTTCACCGTTGTTTTTCCAAGTACGAAAATCTTCCCAAAACTGTTATAATCGAGGCACTGGAGTAACAGAAGCCTCAGCAATTAAAAATGCAAAGTGATTCCCTTGCCTCCTCAAGCGCAAAATCCCGATGTGGGGAAGCCACCTTGGTGTTCCCGGTGAGCTGCTGGAGGAAAACCTTCCTTCCCCTTGCGACAGGCACGGCGCACAGAGGTGTCCGGCAGGGCACCGGGACAGCTGCTCGGGATTAGGGGATCCCCAGGGAAACACGGCCGGCAGGTGCCCGGGATGCTCCCCCGGCCGCGGGGCTGGCACCTGCCCGCAGGTGGCAGCGGCCACCGTGCCACACAACCAGGGAATCCCCGAGCGCCGCCAGCTCCTGCATGGCACACGGGGCCTCCCCAACCGCGGGGTGCCCGGCGGAGACCCCGGGCCCCGCTGGTGGCCGGGGAAGGGACACGGTCCCGTCCGTGAGAGCCGCCCGAGCCTCCCTGGCCCTGGGGAGATTCGCACCGGAAAGGGGGCACAGCCCGGCACGCCCCCCTGCCCTCCGCGGGACGCCGGCCCGGCTCTGCCCGCGGCTCCGGGCCCGCCTGCCAGCCCCTTCCCCCCGCTGCAGCCACA
>VXBI01006163.1:971153-984675 GCA_013397375.1 Toxostoma redivivum
CCGCGTGACGTCAGCCGCGGCCGTGACGTCACGCGCAGAGGTGTGAAGGTCATGGCGGCGCTGCCCCTGCCTGGCCGCTGTGCCTGGGCCTCCTCTCCTATCTTCCCTCGGCGGCGAGGCCCCGGTCCGGCCCTGGAGCCGCAGGGAGCCGGTGCCGTGGTGTGACCACCCACCCACATCTAGGGTCGGCTTCTCTGGGCCTCAGCACGTGCTCCGGTGCTGCGGAGCCCCGCGTCACCCCCGGCTGTGTGCGTGGGACGCGGTTCCGTGCCAGGGACTCGGTGGGGTGTCACAGCCCGCACCTCTGGGCCTCGGCCTCTGCTGGGCTCGGGGTCACGGATATGGTGCTGGCACCGTGTTCCTGTCATTTGGTGCTCCATCGCCTCCCGGTGCGGTCACAGCACCGGAGCTGCTCACAGCATCGGTTCTGTTCGGCACGTGCAACAAAGGCCAGCGGTGGTGATGCCTTGAGAGGCTGCCTAGAAACAAGGCTGGACAGAGTTAAAGGAGTGAAGGAATAAAGTAGGAATTTATTAAAAGGCCTTCAAAGGATTCACCTTGGGCAGTGCAACAGCCTAACCATGGTGTAGCCATGGATCCTGGGTCAGGAGTTTTCACACTTTTATAAGTTTTGGTCTGTTTCCATACTGGGGTTCATTGTCCAATTCCAGCTCCAGGTTCTGCAGTCCCATCCTCCCAAATTCTCTCCTCAATTCTCTGCTGTTTGCACTTTTTGGGCCTGAAGCTGCAGCGGTGTCCTTGGTTCTGGGGCTGGAAAAGGATTGTTTTGTGCGACTGAGCTGAGAGGAGAATTTGGTGACACTTTATATGAAGTTCAGAGTTATATACTAATGCAGTGCAGAATCTGGAAAATATGGAAGCTAAAACTTAAGGCATCAGTGGAATGTGGTAGAGCCATCTACCTCACGTTCTAGTCTAAATTTAGATAATCCACAGGGCAGCGTAGAGATGTGTTGCAAGCACATAATCACAGTGGAGCTGCTTTCAAGTGCAAACACTTGCTAAATGTGATTGCACGATCACTGCACCAGATTATCATTGCCACATCCTAATTGACTTAACATTTCCTGTCCCGTGATGCCACGTCCCAGAGGTTTGGTTTACATTTCCTAGTGTAACATCACAGGGAAGTGTGGATTGCAGGAGGATTGTGTCACGGTGGTTGTGGTTATCCAAATCCACCATCCCTGGACGTGGGCAGGGTTAACAGCTCGTTTCCACCTAACTGAGTGGGGACTAAACACAGGCAACAAGTGGCCCCTGCTGGATACAAACTCTGTTCACATCAGGATACTCCTACTCGGGAGAAACCCTCGAGCAGAATGAGTAAAATGAAATTCTGTACATTAACAGGATGGAAGAGAGAGGAGAAAACACATCCTTTTATTTCCAGCAAAATGGGGCTGCTTTGATTTGTTTTAGCATGCAGAAGTTATGGAGGTGGAGAAGTCTCCTTGACTACTTCTTTCAACTCAGTCTTTGTAGTCCTGCTCATTGTTTCTACCCATCTGTAGAAATAATCTCCCTTATGGACTCGATCACACAGTGTCTATTTTAATGAGCCCAGTGCCTGTTGTAGGGAGTGATGCCAAGAGTAATGATCTTTAGTTATTTCTGTAGGAGAGCAGCTTAGCAGGCCATATGTCAGATTTCCCAGTGAGCAATTGTTTTGAGTTGTTTCTACACCATAGTTTCTATTCATGACATATTAAAGAAAATAACAGCATCTGGTTAATCAAATCCCAAATCTCACCATATGATGATATATATCAGTCCTCTTCTGTGACTTCCTTTGAAAGAGATTGTCAGGTCAGTGCAGAGAGTTTCTATCTGTAGGTGAATCAGGCATCTTGTATTTTGAAATTTTAAAGATGAGGAGCTAAGAAATGACAATTTTAAATTTGACAAGACCCGAGTTCAGTTCCTGACGCTAAAAAAGTTTGCACCACATGTTTCAAGAGACAAAAGACAAACAGGAGAGGTGAGGCTTGACCAAAGGTAGAGCATTTTCTCCTTGCAAGGTACTTGAGGGAGCACTTGAAGCAGAGCACTGCACAAATCATGGGAGCTGCTGGGCAGGACAGCTCAGTTGTGTGCTCAGCTCAGGGCACTGGTGTGCACTGGTGTGTCTGATAAAAAAGCAGAACCATTTCCTCATCCAGAGAACTCTCACCTGATTAATTTTCATATTTTATGTTTTCTCTTTCTAAGAATGTAGTAAATTAGATCTTAGGCAGAACGTTAACTGCCTCCTTAGCTTTGTTAATATGTTAATTGTTACACCATGTTTAAACAACAAAATTTACACTCATTTTTGGCTTAAAATGACAATGTAAAAGCAGGAAGAGGGCATGCTGTGTGGCAATTGTACTGAAATTTGTTGTTTATTAATAGAATATTGGAAAAAGTAGCTTGAGTTCCAGGTGATTTTCTTTACCGTATTCATATTTGAATGCTACAGCAAAAACTTTCCAAGTTCTAGGATTTTGACTTTGTGTCGAGAAGAGTGGCAGATATGATCTCCATTAAATGCAGCCTACCTAAGGTATGATAAGGCCATATCAATGGTTTTACTTTAGAATCTGCAAGTTTTTAAATCTAGATAACTATTTCCCTGCAGAAAAAGGAGTCTGTTTTCTCAGCTGATAACCCCAAAACTGATAGTCTTGGTTTTGTTGGGTTTTTTTGTTTTGTTTTTGTTTTTGCTTTTTTAAGTTTTGGGGGGATTTTTTGGGTTTTTTCGTTTAGGTTTTTTTGGGCAGAGGTTGCTTTTAAGCAGTCTTGATATATCTCTGGAACACCCATGGATGATCAAAAGTAACAACCAAATTAGTTCTTTGATGCTTTAGTTGTGTTTTCTCTCAGACACGATTCATGACCCCAGTTAGAGACACAGAGGACACAGATCTCTGAATCTTTTGAGGGTAAATTTTTGTGAAATGGTTTGGAAATATAATTATATGTGCTTATTTTTTTAATGTCTTCCAAAATATGTGCGAGATAGGATAACTATTTTAGCCCCTAGCTGTGGATCCAGCTGCTTTAGAGCATTTTAACCAGCTGCTGTTTGTTTATAGATTTTCAGCCATGCAACATTAATTAACTTTACTCTTTTATCCAACCTCTTCCTCCATTTGTCTCTAAAGCCAGAGAAATATTAGGTTTTTCTGCTTTTGTTTGTACGAAAACTTGCTGCTTTAAAGGGTGCACCTTCTACCACAATGTTTCCACATTTGAGCATTAATTTCATGCATATAAAGGAATAAATGTTGACTTTTTCATGTGCCTGCTTCCTTCTGAGCTTCTTAAAACCCGTTCTTCTTCCTCCTGGCCTTTATCATAATTTAAAGGGCTAAGAGCTTGTTTCAGGCAAAAAAGAGAAGATTCTTATCCAGTCCATTGATTTCAGCCCTGTGATCTCTGAGAACACCAATTAATATTCAGAGAGTCAATAGGAACTCCCAGGAGTTGGCAATCCACTGTCTGGCAGCATAGCAGGAACAGGAAGAAGAATCTGAGGAGGAAAATCTGGCTAAGAAATTCTAAGTACTTCTTTGCAATATATTTTCAATCTTTGCAGAAGGTTCGGACAAAGAATTTCTATCTTTATCTGGATTTGACCTCAATGAAGGTTAAAGAACTTCAGAGTTTTTGCTTAATTAAAAATATCTGGAATTGAGTTTGTATTTCAGACTCTGGAAGTTCTGAACTTGAAGAAGATGTGGTAAATTTTAAATATGTTAAGAAAATTTTAGTGAATATAATATTTTAAGTTGAAAATTCTAAAAGGCTACAGCCTTTTCAAATAACAGCTTATTTTTTTCCTGGGATTTTATTAAAATGTTACCTAGAGCTTTATTTATATTTTTTGTTGATAAAAAAAATCAGTATTCATTCTTGGAGTAATTTTGAATCAACACCATATTTATTGCTTACATTTTTTTAATGCATCACATACAAACCTAGAGTTGCTGGTGTGAGATTCTTCCCTCCCTTCACAAAAAAAAAAAAAAAAAATTTTAGAAGGGAATTGGGCCAAAGACACTCTCAAAAACTGCTGACANAGAGGTTGGTGGGTGGGAATTTTTCCCCCCCTTCAAAAAAAAAAAAAAAAAAAAATTTTAGAAGGGAATTGGGCCAAAGACACTCTCAAAAACTGCTGACAGCATTTCTTCAGGATTTCTTGAGGACAGTGAGATTCAGGATAGAGTTTTGCTGCCTTTTCTAGGTAGGGGTCTTAAAATTTTCTAAGTTCCATTAAACACCAAAACTTCTGCTTTTGATACTGAAATGAACAGAGAATGGATTCCAACCAGCCTTGATTTGCTGTTCTAAAGGGTAAATAGAAGCAGAAACAGTTGAACAGAAAAGTATAGCTGGGATTGTAAGTGTCATTTAAATAGGTTTGTTGTTTGTTTTTTTTTTTTTTAACTAAACAGTCATAGACTGTATTAATTAAGTATAATATCCTCCCTTTTGCAGGTTGGAAAACAGGCCTGGAGTTTAATGAGTTGGTCAGGATTACACCCACATATTAAGCCACAATTAGAACTGGAGCAACTCATGGCAGCCTTCTGAAGAGTTTGGGGAGTCACTCAGCACCTCCACTTGGTTTCCCATATCAGTTAGACAAAACATTTTACTTTCACAAGGAAATTGTGAAGCTTAGGGCATATTTTGAAAAGAAACTTTGCAAACTGTAAAAGTTAGGGGCTTAATTCTCTTTTCAGTTAGTGCTGATAACTCTAATAGGAGTTCAACAATCCATGGTGGGAAGATGGACTTCCAAATTGACAGGCTACAATAGGAGAGTGGGACAGTGACTTTATTTTTTGGTGTTGCATCTTGTAAATCTACTAGACTTTATTCTGGAGTTTTTACTTCATTCTTACACAGTCAAAATTCATGCTTGTCCCATCAGGCCTCTGCTGTGAGGCTTGCAGGGTCAAACACATGACATAGGTTGTTCTTCCCCTCAGCATTGCATCTTTCTGTCCAGGGTTTTAAGATTAAGGTGCTTTCAAAGCCATGAGTGGCTGTGAACAGGAAAAAGGGAAAGAGCAAAGAATCTTTCATGTTTCATGCCAAGCTACGACTTCTCCGTTGTCTATTAATTAAGCAATCTATTAATACTGCCTTGGTACATACTAATGTTAGACAAAAAACTGTTTTGTTGCTAGAGGAAAAGCTGCTATTTAAAAACCAGAGCAAAAGCAGACTAATTCTGAGGCTTATGAGTACATCAACCAGTAGGTGTGCCTGGAGTGTTGTAAATGGGAAGGGTGGGAGGACTCCGTCTTGTTATTAGTACATGTAGAAAGACAGGAAGTACTTAGGGAAGGTTTCCCTCTTGTTCTGAGTTCCAGGGAAGTTATTCAGCCAAACACATGAATCACAAAGCAGACTAGAAGGGAGTTTCTGTGTGGCATGAAAATAACAATCTTGGAGCCTGAGAAGTGGGACAGTTCGACGCTTTTGTTCCGCTGCAGATTTTTCATGGAAAATAGCAACCCCACGAATATCTGACAATGAAATGTCTTAGTGCATGAAATGTGAAGTTTATATAAGAGAGTGTCTTACTCATCAGCTGCTCTATTTTAAGCCCTGCTCAGCATGAGGACTTTTATTTCATGATCTATTTGGACAGCAGCTGGTACATTAGAGTTTTACGTTAGCAGACATCTTTACAATCTAAAGGATACTTAACATAATCCTGTAAAACCTATTCTCATATTTGCACTAAGTCACTCATGTTTCATCTCAGAGTCTTGCCTTTCCCCATGGACATTTTTTATCAATTTCATGTTAAAAATTGGTCAGTGCATCAAAAAGCATTAAAGGGATGTTTTGTGGTGATGTGATCAAAAAATATATATACAGCATATGTCATAAAATGGAGGTGCCATTTCCATGACTGCAAAAGGCAATGAAAAAGAATCCCTAGTAACATATGTTGGGGATAAATTCCAGCAACTAGCACAAATAGCAGAAAAGGTAGGATGTATTAATAATTATGTACAAAGATGAGCTACATGCATGATTTAGATTCACTTGGAAATACTTATATCATGGAAGGATGAAGCGGATGCCAGGTTGCAACCTAATTCCAAAATCCAGCAACTTTCAAGTTGTTTGCCTCTTGCCATGAAGTCCTAGGACTTCATCTATCTGCTCATGCAGAAAGAAAAGTCTTTTCCATCTTTGTGGATTTTCAATCCCAGTCAGTCTAAATAAATGACAAAATACTCCTGAGACAATCTGAAGTTACCTGTTCCTAGAGATGCTTGGGAAAAAGGCTAATGTGGAGAAAGGACAAAAGAAGGCACTGCTGAGGGGTGGCAGGCACTGGAGCCTCAAGCATGCAGTGGAGCTCCCTGGTGATGTTTTTCCCTGAATCCCACACCTTTTACACCCTCTCTTGGCCCCCGTTGTCATCACCTGACCTGCATGCTCAGGAGCTGTGCTCTGGGGGATGTGAGCTGGGAACTGAAGCTGGCAGGTGTCAGGATGTCCCACTGATGACTGCAGGTACTGCAAGAGTGATTTGACTTTTCTCAGCAGCAAAACCTGCCTAGGAAAGGTGGAAAGCTACTTTTCTTCACAGACTTTGTTTCCCACGTGAGTGACTTGGCATCCGTTGTTTTTTGTGTGTTTAGCCAGCTAAAGATTTCAATTGCTTGTTGAAATATTAAGCACCAATGCCACACTAAATATATTCTCACCCAGACTGCTGCTGCAATCCCTGGGATTTGGAGGGAGGGATTTAACAAGGGGGGGTTTAACCTCTGCTTATTCCCCATGAGTGGTGGCCAGGAGGTTCTGCACCACGTGAGTCCTTCAGCTCTGCTTTCCTGCTGGACATGCACCCACCACTCCTTCCTCCTGCAGTTGCCCAAACAGTTTGAAGTAAAGCTACAAAGCTCCCTCCCACATCTGATACAGGCCCCATCCTCTCCACACCCACCCCATGGCTTCATTAATCTGCTTATTAATTATGTGCACATCACTGGGAGTGGCAAAAATTTGAACTATTCCTGCACTTCTTTGATATCAATGTGATGTTTATATTTCCATATGTGGCCACAAATGAACACTAGGGCCTTTATGGAATGATTCTGACTCATATAATGTATTATTCTATGCTTTGTGAGCAGTTATTTTTCCTTTTTACTTCTGAAAAACACCCAGTAGTTCTCAGTGTGATGAGCAAAAAGACAATCATCAAAGTGACCTGTTACACTGTTTATCTTAAACATAACACAAACCTATTCCTTCACCATGAACATGTGCTTGGAGACAAGAAGGGCATGGAAGGACCAGTCTGGACCATAGTCATATTTTAATTAACTCATTTTAATGACCAAAACAATGCCATTTTCTTTAATAAAAAACACCGATGGGCGGTTGTTCTTCTTGTCCAGTATTACTTCAATGATTTTCACATAATGCCAATGAAATTTAAGATACTCTGTGTATGCCCTTACCATGTTTATTTCCCTGCCCATTTCCTTGCTTCCTTGGATGTGTTTCCAGGAAGTCATCTGTTTATAAGCTTTATATCCTATGAACCAATGTTTGAAGCAGAGATGGAGAAGTGATGCATGAGATTACAGATGAGTCTTAACAACTTAATGACAGACAAACATGCAACACCACCAAAATCAAACCCTGTTCTGTGCCTCCACACTCCTCCTGCAGGCTCCTCACCAGAGAGCCCAGCCTTGGTGTGATACCTGCAGCCCTCTTCCTTCTATGGAAAGAAAATCCATGCTAAAATTCTTTCCTGCCTTCTCAGGAGGGTAATCCTTTTAGGTATGTGGTTTTCTACTGTTGTTTTACACTTGATCTTTTAATTAATTCAAACTCCAAGGTGGAAGTAGCAGCTTGGAGTAGCCAATTATTCTGAGTTTCCTTAGGTTTGCTTCCATAATCCTTATGCTGTGTCATACTTAATTATGTCGATGGCACAAAACAACATAAAGCATTCTTTTTAATATTTTTAAAGTCTCTTAAGATTCTCCACTGAAATACAAGATAAAAAAAGAAAACCATTGCTCTTTTTGCTGGTGTTTTGTTGTGGTACATGTAATTTCCTTTTTTCACGTTAGCTTTTGGTTTTGTTTGTGATTTTAGGTACTAGCTTGAGGTTCAGAGGGTAAAAGGCTAAAACACCCAAATAATAATGAAAGTTAATCAATAATTATGTTAATTGGCCTATGTGAAGATTTTGCACTAATAAAAAAACAACAGACTTCTATTACTTGGCCTGTGTTCAGACATTTCTACCTGTTAAATTTGATATTTCTCATGAGTACTGAGTTCCTAAATATGACTAAGAAAAGAAATCACACACTTATTGGAAATATGAAGGGTAGCCAAGATTCTCTTGGCACACTAGAAATGCATTCTGTATATGTCATGTAACCCTGTGGAATCCATTTGGATTTTGTGATAATCTGTGGGTCTGTTTAATGAATGTACCCTAACTCAGCATATCTGCAAAGGTATACAAGGTAGCTCTGAACTGAAAGTACAAATAAAATGACAAAGAAATTGTGAGAAAATGTTGTCCAGACCGTATCTTCATTTTTCATGGCATTAACCTGATCCTGAGTTTAAAATTTAATGAAGACCTGAAAAAAATTGTGGCAAATGGGGAAAATAGATGGTGGTATGATGAGCAAATCATGGCTGTAAGAGTCAGTAAATGTGTATTTCATCCAGGTAGCATATATCTCACTACAGATTCTGTAGTTATCAGTGGGCTAAAGAAAAGAAAGTGGTCACACAGGGATGTCTGAGCAGTTTTTCTGATGCTGCCAAAGCTACAGGAGTGAGAGAGAATCTGTTTGATTGTGCTGGCAAATTTGGGTTTTTGAGTCACCCTGCACCTGGATAATGTACATAGTGTGCACATAGGTTGTAGGGTTTTTTCCTATTATAGTAATTATTTTATATTCCAAGTAGATGCAATTTGAGACAAATTACTGAAGTGATTTTTTCCCCGTTGTTGGTCATGTCTTGCTTACTACAGCAAGGAATGCACCTGTTTTTCTTTTTTCCAAAGGTGTCTCATTTGGAGGATGGCTGTGTGTGACGACTGGAGTTGTGGTTGGTTAAACAGCTGGCTGTCACAGGGAAGGCAGTTAATTATGCACATGCCTTATTATTGTTATAATAATAGTAAAAATATATATAGGTGATATATATATTTATATATATATAATGTGATCAGTAAATCATCAGGTGAGTGTTTGCTTGTCTGAGATATTTCTGTGCCAGCAGAGGATGAGAAAACACTCTTGATGGTGCTTGGAGCAGACTAACTCAGGTGTCACTGGCCATGGGTGGCAAATTCCCATAACTGCAATCCTAGTCCATGAAAACCCTGCTTCTTCAAAAGGACCTTTTTAAATCTTTTCATACACCTTGTTCCTCTTGCTATTCACATAGTAACCATTTTTACTTCTTACTCGTCTCTGCTTTTAAATTAGTTCAGTTGAACTCAGTGCTTTAAAAACAAACCTTTAAAGGCATTTCCCTTTATTTTCTGTGAGAAGCCACGGTAAATGCCATATGCTTTTAAGCAATTAAAAGGCTTTGTGACTTTGTTTTATATGTTGTTAATGCAGGTGGTACAGATTCAATGAGCTTTCATGTGTAGGAAATTCATCATATGTCTATTTTCTGTCTCCCAGCACCTCTGTTAGTTTGATGTTGGGCTCTGAGTAGCTCTTCATATTTCCATGGTTACAAGTAGTCACAAGGGTTCTGTTAACCCCCAAAGGCAGAGTGATTATGTCTCTCTTTTTTTGTCATAAGAAGCGGAAAACGAACAAATTATACTGTGGATATGAAAAGATTGTTTGAAACACGTCAATAAAAACTTTTAATTATCCCTCACTCAAAAAGTGTTGGAGTCTTTTGTCACAATTATGGCTGTGTCACACTTTTTGTAAAGATGAGTTTTTACCTGAAAACCCGAAGGGTCTTTTTTCTTTCCCTTTTACATTTGATTGGATTTACAATCCATTTTGAAGGCAGCAGGTTTAGAGCAAACAATGCAGGTTCAGAGCAATGCAGTGATTAAATAATCAGCAGTGACCCCTAACCATTAGTGTGTGCTATTGCTTATTGTTACAGACAGAGCAAGTGGAGCTGAGAAGCACTTCAGCTTGCTGAAGAGCACATCCACATCAGAATTTCAGATCTCAAATTGCTGCATTTCTTTCTAACAAAAGGCTGACAGAAAGTCCCTTCTAACTTTCAGATCTTGTTAAAGCCTAGATTCTTCCCAATAAATCAAGTGCAGAGAGCTGCACCTTCTGTGAGTGAGTAAGAGCTGTTAGAGACCCTTAATGGGAGAAGGCTGCTGGGAGGAGCAGTGTTTTTTCTCAGAGGCTTTCTCAGACTGAAGCAGTAGCAGGTTTTTTGGTTTTTATTCACTGGAATAGACTCAGGAAGCTGTGATTTGTCGTGATAGTCTGTGATGAAGAGCTCCAAATCAAAGGGAGGTTTCTGGATCTTCCCTGGACAGAGCAGGTAGTGAGCTGCTGAGAGCAGAGAAGTGAGAGGGAGGGATAAAAGACAGCTGGAGAAAAGTCTCTAATTGGAAGAGAATATCTTGTCTACTGAAAAGAGTTTGTACAATGATAGAAGGATTGTCTGGAGCTGAAGAAAGGGTGAAAGGAAGTCTGCCAGGGAGGGAGGCTGAGGCTGGTACCACCTATACAGTGATATTGCTTCAAGGCACACAGCAAAAGAACCTTCCCAACTGGAGAGCAGAAAATGCCTCCTTTTCCTTTCTTTCTGGCAGGTTTCTTTTCAGCTGGAGGAACTATATTTGCCAAGTCTCCAAGCCAGTAGAGGCATAAGCTGATTTTATGGTAAAGTAGCAGGCAACACAGTAAAATCATGTTTAAATAGTACAGCTATAGGAGAAAGAAGTATATTAATAGGGGAAATGGATCAAGAAACACCTATTATAGTCTATCTACTCACTTAAAAGACAGACAGTAGCACAACACAAGAGTCTTTCTCCTCACAGTGGATCATGAATGTATGTTCAGAATCTCAGTGGAGTGCATGGGCACACAGGTTATCTTCAGACACAATGTGCCAGAGATGCTGAATGTTTTATTGTACAACAGCTCTAAACACTTCTGAGCAGAAACAGTCTGTATGAACAACTACTGGGAAATGGAGCAAAACACCCTCTGGAGTGGTGTTTGAGCTGGCTACTCCCCATTGGTTCCTCACTGCTGTGGTTTTAGGTTAGAGGGTCAGCAGTGTGTGTGTGTCTGGGGTGTTCTAGGTGCCAATGACCATTTCATACACGTGTGGAACAGCAATTATGCAGAGCAAACACCAAGGTCGTGCTCCCACTGTGCCAGCCAGGCCAGCTGTGAGCCCAGGGAGCAGGGCTTGTGGTCCTGAGCCTGCCTGACCAGGCTGTGGCAGGGTGCCACCAGTGCCACCAAGCACCCAGGGAGGATAGGACAGCACAAAGAGCAGGGGTTGCTGATGAGAATGCTGGCAGCCCCTCTCAGATCCACCTGGGACTTCACCAGGTGAATCAGGTGCCAAGAGAGGGCAGCTCCCGTGTGGTCACTGCCCGAGAGAGAGAGAGACAGCAAGAACAGCAACACACATGGACCTCTTTAGGGAAAAAAGGTCACTTTATTGAATGGACAGCTTGTATTTAAAGCATGTTACATGGAGCTAGGACAGGACAGCAGCTCATTGGATAATTGGGAAAAACATCCATGAGACCATACCTCAGGGTGTGTCCCACGGGAAAAACACCAGGTGTTAAGGTTTATTATGAATTCCACTTAACAAGTGATAGATCAGAGCCCAGAGAAGTGATTGTAACAGTTCAGTGCACATAACCTCCAGTGAATTAGCCTGTGGTCAGGCTGGCTGGTTTCTTGTTGCTGTGTTGGAGTGTGTAAAACAGAAGAAATTAAAATACATTAAGCCACACAGACATGAAGTAGAAGCGTAAGATTTAGTTTTAATTAAGTAGAAATATTATTAAGTCACATAGATATGAAATGGAAGTGTAAATCTTAGTTTTAGGTAAGTAAGGCAATGCTTTAAGTGCCTTAAGAGAGTAAAAAAGCCCTAGAATCTAGTGTAAAGTTTAGGCCTCGGTGAAAGTTCAAAAACTTAGCCCCAGACATAATGAAAACTTAGTAAGAACATTGCTAACATTTTTTAGACAGAACAGATAGAAGCATTTATGTGAATAAATAGAGCTATATGTGTAAGTTATGTGTAAGAATTAATACCACTTTCTAACTATAATTCTAATAGATTTAGAAGGAATATTTTAGGTTTGTGTTTTCAGTTCATTGGGTAATTTACAAATAAAAACCCCTGCACTGGGAGAATCCATCTCCTCCACCATCATCATCATCATCATCATCATCATCATCACTACCACCACACATGGGAGAAGGAGAAGGAGAAGGAGAAGGAGAAGGAGAAGAAAAAGGAGAAGGAGAAAAAGGAGAAGAAGGAGAAGGAGAAAAAGGAGAAGGAGAAAAAGGAGAAAAAGGAGAAGGAGAAAAAGGAGAAGGAGGAGAAAAAGGAAAAGGAGGAGGAGAAGGAGAAGGAGAAGGAGAAGGAGAAGGAGAAGGAGAAGGAGAAGGAGGAGAAGGAGGAACACCAGGGAGCTGCTTCTACTTAGGACTCTATGCCAAATAGTTCTCACTCAGACTTCAACACTTTGGACTCTTTGCCTTTTGAGACTGATGTGCTTCTGCAATACACAACTTTACAGCAACCAACAACTGCTCTTGTCTCTTTGAAGACCTAGACCCATGAATAACTCGAGGTTGCTGCACAATAATTGAATTTTCTGTGTGCTGGCAGTGTCTGCTGCATGAGTTGGGTGCACCAGGAGAGGGCAGAACTACACAGGTGTAGTCACTGCCTCTGTGCTGAGCGGGTAAGCCAGAAGTGGAGAATGGCTATGAAGAGATTTGCTGGCAGTTGTTATTTATTGTTCATAAAATAAATTACTCGGATATTCACAAATTATGTGTTTTCTACGTAAGGGTTTCATTGCTGCTCTGCTGCCCCAGAACGTTTCTGAAGGAAAAGATTTCTGGAGTTAAAGCACTGTGAGGGGAGCTCCAGCATTTACCTGGGTTATTCAGAGTCCACTTGAAACAGAGTTATCATTTTCACTATTGAATATTACTATAAATCTAAAAAAAATTCTAAAAAGCTTATTTTGCTTTTTTTTTTTTTTCCCCTTTTTTTTTTCTCAGCTATAATCTGATTTCTCATATAATTATTTTGGGAGGTTTTTTTTTTTATTTTTCTCTTCAGGTTTAGAATGAAAGGTTCTAAACCAAAGCACCTATTTTTAATATATATTGTAAAATATTAGCCACACTAATATTATAAAAATATTATAATCTAATATAGTATTATAAAAAATATATCAAAACAGATGGAAATCAGTGTTTCTCTTGAAAACCTGAATGGA
>VXBI01006165.1:0-11349 GCA_013397375.1 Toxostoma redivivum
TTCCTTTCCTTTTCTTTTTTCCTCGTTATCTACGGCAAGAAATATTTTCCGTGGTCTGTGCCGTCTTCTTTTTGAACTGTTCAGCTTCTCTCAGGTCCAGGACATCAGGAGACTGGCCCGGGCCGCCCAAGCTGCACGCCGCGCCTTGCACGCCGAGCCCGAGCTCCGGAGAGACACAGAGACTGAGCCACACCCACAGAGGGACTGTTTCTGAATTTCCTTCTCTTCGGAACAGCGAGAGATTCCATTGCTTCATATTACTCTGTTTTTTTCATGCTTGTGAGTACTTTGCTTGTTAAATAAACAGTTTTTTATACTTCTCTCCAAGGAGGAAGTTCCCTGCCGAATCTGTCCCAAACCAGGACACTCTCTAAACCTACTCATTTAAGTAACATTTTCTCAATAGTTTATTATAAATTTTAACCTTAATAATTTACTTTTTTATTACATAATTTACCAAATGTTCTTTATATGTATGATCAATTTATTTTTACTTATAGGAAAGATTAATAAAATTTTGACATTCACTTACCATTGATATTTCAAAGAAAAACAACAGTATTTTAAAGCAATTCTGTACTTTTACAGCTTAGAAAAAATCTCTTTTATGATGTTGAAACAGATTTTTGATAGAAGTGGCTGCTGAATGGTATTCTCAAGATACAACAATGTCATATTTTTCCCTTTTCTCCTTGCAGAAAGTTTAAGTTAGTTTCTAATACAAAAGTCTAGGATACAATTCAGTAGCATTTAGAAACTGAATCCTAAGTTTTTATTTCTGATTACAATTCTCCCTTTCACAATGTAAGGTTTTTAGGTCCTTATTCCTTACCATAAAGAATTTTTCCTTTATTTTTTTATTTGAGTTTCTAAATTATGGATAATTTTAAAATGCATCTGTGCACTACAGGATTAGTTTGCCTCCAGCTGGTACTCTCATTTTGGTTTGTTTTTACAATGCTACTTAAGATAAGGCAATTACCCTTATCAACAGCAATGTAGTTTCCTATGCAGATATTTTTTAGTTAAATTTTTGATTGAATAATTTTTGTGCAAACAATTTGAAGCAGTTGGAAAAGAGAAATTAACTTGAGGCAGTTGTGAACTTAATCAAATGAGAGTTCAAAACTCATTTGAACTCATTTGAATATGAAGGATATAATGATGGCACTTACATACAAGTATATTTTTAGTGACATACATTAGTCTGTAAATTTAATCTGATCCATGTACCTTGGGAAAAGACACAGAGAAGAAAACAATATGCTAGTAGGAATGCATCTGCAATTTCAAATGCTTAGGTTACCTTGCAGCCCTACTAATCTGTCTTCTGTTACAGAGTAGGTTTTTGTGTTACTCTAACTTAATTGTTAAGCTTTTCTTCTATTGACAGTAATATTTAAAACAAAATATCACAGAAAAGTGAGAAGATTTCTTGTTGCAAAAATACCACAGAAAGGCTTCAAATACTGCTCTGTCTTCTGAATTTTAAACAACATACTCTTAAACTATTTTAGACAGAAACTTTGTCTTTTAGTGAGGTGCTACACCCAATGTTTCATTAAAAAAAAAAAAAAAGATCCAGAGTAATGTAGAATCATTGAGGTTGGAAGGACCTTTAGAATCATCAAGTCCAGCTCTAAACTTAACACTGCCAAATCCACCACTAAATTGTGTCCTTAACATCACATCCACAAGTCTTTTAAGGACACTTAGGATCATGATTTAGTGGTGAATTTGGCAGTGTTGGATTTACAATTGGTCTCAATGAGACTAAAGGTCTTTCCAACCTGAAAGATGCTAGTATTCTACAATTACACATCTATTGAACACTTCCAGTGAAGTGAAGAAATTTTCCTAGTATCTATTCTAAACCTTCCTGGAACAACTTGAAGCCATGTTCTATTGCTTGCTACTTTTGAGAAGAGACTGATTCCTACCTACCTGCAGCCTCCTTTCAGGGAGTTATAGACACAGTTTCCCCTGAGCCTCCTTTCCTCCAGCTCCCTCAGCTGTTCTTCATCAGACTTGTGCTCCAAACCCTTCTCCATCTCCTTTTTGCTCCTCTAGTTCACTCCTGCACCTCAATGTCTTTCTGGTTGTGAGGGGCCCAAAGCTGAACAGAGGATTTGAGGTGTGACCTCACCACTGCTGACACCAAGGGATGGTGGCTGCCATGGTCTTGCTGGCCATGCTACTGTTGACAAAAGGATGCTTCTGAGGACAGATGGTTGATGTCAGCCAGCTGCTGTCAGCCAGCACCCTAAGGTCCTTCCCCCCTCCCCTGGCAGCTTTCCAGCCATTCTTCCCCCAGCCTGTAGTGCTGCAGTGGGGTTATTCATTTGCAGGACTTAGTACTTAGTCTTGTTGAACTCCTTCCAACTGGCCTCAGGCCATCAATCCAGCCAGTTCAGTTCCCTCTGCAGAGCCTTCCTGCTCTCCATCCACTCCCACCCAGCTTGGTGTCACCTGGAAACTAAATGAGGGGTTCACTCGATACCCTCACTGAGATCATCAATAAACATATTACATAGACCTGTTCCTTGTAGTGAGCCCTGGGGAACACAACTTGTGACTGGCTGCCAGCTGGATGTAAGTCGAATCACCAGTACCCTCTGAGCATGGCTCTTGTCTCTCCCTTCTCTAGAGATTATAGATATCCATTGCTGCAGTCCAGTTGTGCAAAACTTCCCATTACACTTCTATGATGGCAACTATGTCATAGTTTCCCTTCTGTACAATGGCTGCTTCTGTTTGTGGCTCATGCTGTGTTCACAGTGCTAATACACTTCAGCTGCGCTATTGATCCAGCCATCTCTTTTTGCATGGGAAGCCACTTAGGAGCTTCCATAGTTTTTAATATATCAATAACCTTTGTGTCTGCTGCTGGATGGATCTCCATTCCATATATCCACTGAGAGGTCAGACCAAAGGACCTCAATAACACTCCCTCAGATACTGGCATGTGGCCCCCGTGTTTACCTGTAGTGAGCCTCATTTTATACCTTTCTCCCTTCCAATCTAGTTTAAAGCTTTTTTAATGAGCCCTAATAACTCCTGTGCAAAGATCCTTTACCCTTTTGAGACAGGTGTGCCCCATCCATCTCCAGCAGGTCTGGTATTATGTAGATGGACCCACAATTGATACCCCAAAAGTCCTGCTAGCGGCATCAGGCTCAGAGCCAGGTTCTTGCTGTTTTCTGTTTCCTCATTCCCTGTGACTGGAAGGGTAGAGGAGAAAACTACCTGTGTTCCTGATCCCTTAATCAGTCATACCAGGGCCTTGGAGGCTCCCTTGATTGCCTTGGACGTCTCATTGTCTCAATTAGTAGAAAAAACAGATAATAAAATTATTAGAAATCTTGCATAATGAGCTAGACTAATGCCTGTTTTAATAATGAGAACAATTAAAATCAAGATCTATTTACTGACATGGGAGGGAGGTGTTCCACCCCATTTCCATCAGCACTGTGACTACTGATTGTGTTCATATTCCATGGCTTCTGTGGAAAGCACTGGCATAACACTTTGCAGTTGATACAGCTGCTTCTGTGGGTTGTTGCTTATATAGGAAAATTATTCTAACAAGCAAAACACCTAGTCAAGTGTCCTGAGATGTGGGAAACCAGTGTAACCNGAGAGTACTGAAATTGTTGCCTCGTTGCCTCAGAGCACAAAAGCAGGACAAGCACTTCTGATAATTCTCATGATCCTAGTACCAGTCTTAAGTTTTGAAGCTCAGAGATTTTTTCAGTTAGAATATTTTGTGGGGTTTTAATACAGTTTTTATATAGTTCCAATAGACCTCTATATCACTGTAGTTCCTGATCAACTTAATTTAAATCTGAGTATATTCTTGAAGAAAACAGTCCACTTTCTCCCCTTCTCGTTTTCACTAATTACTAATACAATTTTAAAGCTATTTAAAATATAATTATAGGTTTTGCATATTGTACTGGTTTGAAAAAGCAAAACCAGTGAGACTTCAAGTCAGTAATACAATTTTANGTTTTAAAAATATTAGTGGTATTGCTTCTATTCTTTTGACACTCTTCTATGGTCTTTGAACTTGTTTGTGATTGGTGTTTCTGTCTGGCATTCTCTTATCTTCCATGTACTTCAAGTGGAGGTCAGATGTAGACTGTGCTTACAGTAAAAAAATTACTTGTTTACCAATCTGAACTAATGGCTTTCTTTTCTTCCCCCTAACAACTTAAATGCCTAATCACCGAAATTTATTTCAAGTTAGGGAGTGGGGTTTCTGAAGGACTGCGTCATGATTGAGTCATCAGTACATGCATTCAAAGGTGAAATAGCGTCAGTGTTTGTCCACCTTCAGAGTGGAAGTGATGCAAAAGAGGTTCTCTATCCATTGACACAGAAGTAACCAAAAATCAGACAATGTCCTTTACTATACAGATTTCTGACAAGAGAGCACCGCAATAAAGTAATGCAATGAGTGTGTAGGTCAAGTTGTCTCAAAGTCCTTACTAAAATTCACTCTTGTAAGAACAGATGTTTATCACAAACTTTTCAGCAGTAAAAACTTTATCTTCTTTACAGTGTGTATATTTGGTTCTATTATTTGTATTTCACTATGTATAGTTCTATTTCTTAACAAACATATGAAGTTGAAATGAGGCATTCCCAGAAAAGAGGACAGAGAGGACAGACATTCCATTCAATAAGTTCAGTTTATAAGTTAATTTCTTTTTCCATGAAACTGTGAAGGCATCATTCAATTTCCAGACTAGATAAAGTAAAACCAGATAATGAAGAAAAAAAAAAAAGCTGACTGGTAAGGTCTATGTTCTCTGAAGATGATGAGATATGAGATAAACAACTATGAAGAAATGGATTTTATGCCCTAGTATCTGAAAAAACATGTTTTCTTTCTAGGTAATGAAAAACTTCAGAATACATATGAAGATTGACAAGCAAAATATCCTTGCATAGCAAAATTGTGAATATTTGCCCACATGAAATGTTTCCCTTTTTTCCTGAGATTTTACATGGCACAGAAGTTGATATCTTCCCACCCTGACTTCTTCAGTATTTTGCTCAAGTGCTCTATATTTATATTTGGTTTAGTAAAACTCTATGCATTGAATTCTGCTGATGTTAGGTGATCTAAGCATGGATCACATTTGGACTTCAGACATTTTCTGAAAAGGAACTTTTGGAGGCTGATAGAAGTCAGTACCCTAAAGAGGAACAGTGCTTTTCTTCACTTGGTAAATGAGGGACTTTATAATCCTAGTTTGAAATTATACTGGCTATGTGACAAAAAAAAGTAGCTATACCTGAATATATTTTTGGATTATAAATTAAAACTAATGGTCAGTGCAATCTTGTCTTTCAGTGAGCAGCAGAAGACTGACCGCTTGCAAATATATGTTTTGTTTTGGGTTTTTTGGTGAACCTCAAGGTGAGTCACATCTGGAAAGAATGATGTCCAAACTGTACATGAGAGAGGACAAATGTTAGTCCACTGGGGATTGAACAATTACAGCTCTTTCTTTGGCAGTAGATTTTTAACAGGAACTCCCATGAGCACTCCCAGCTCATATCCTCTGTGAAATCTGCAAGTTGTAGAAGTTAGCAGTATAAATATATTGGTCATATTGAGTATTTCAGTAGAAAAAGCTATTGAGCATTTCAGTGCAAAACAGCCCCTCCATTCTCCAGCTGAAAAGGCAGATGTTGAAGTACCAGATGAGTAAGACTGTAAACTGTTTTTGAAATGTGGTTATTTTTCCTGCTAAAGGCAGTTTACTGCTTTTACATCAGTTTACATTTAGTTTACATCAGTAATTATATGACATGATAAACCTGTAATACAAAACTGGATTTAATTTGCTCACTTGCCTATATTAGAGAAGAATTCACTGTAATATTTCAGGGGTGATAGCCTTGTGAAACTGCAATCTAGCTTTTCTTTCTCTCATAGACTAAAACTATTATTGATGATATAAAGCATGAAAGTGAAGCTTTAAAAGAAATTCTGAGATTTTAAAACCCACCATAAATTCTTAACAGTAGAAAGAATCTTGGAATGGACTGTGTCTGCATGTGTACCTTTTGATGTAATTTGAAATAAATTTCCACTGCATTTCATGTTTGGATGAATTGGGGAGAAAATTATAATCTCAAAGGTTGTAGTGGGTCTTGCACTGGCCATGTGCAACTGCACCCACTAGAAATTATTTACTCATTTTCATGCTGTGAGATATGGATTAGGAGGAGGAGAGCAAAACAGGCTCAAAACTTCAAAGGGTATAAAGGAAACTTTATTAACAGAATTAAAGAAAAAGAAGAAAATCAGAATCAATCTTCAAAACACTTCTCCTCCCCCCACACCATCTTTTCTTTCCTACTGACAACCTAAAGAGAAAAACACCCCAAACCCAGGACTTTCAGGCAGTTTACCATCTCTAGAATAGTCTTTCTTCAGTTCTCCTAGGGAGAGGAGTCTCTCTTGCCATGCCATCGGGACTTCTCCACAAGAAATAGTTCTCTTGTGGCTTTACTGCCACAGCAAATCAGCCACCTAGGAAAGGAAAGTCAGTTTGTTGTGTGAAAGTCCCTCACATGCCCTGCAGCATTCCCACAGCTGCTTTCATGGGCCATGTCAACTTACTGGGGTGCTATTCTAAGGACAAGCAGTTCTAGCATAAAAATGAAAGTTCTTTCCTCTTATCTCTGGTGTCATGGATATACTTAGTAATTAATGCCAATAAAATATAGATATGTGAATCAAACTTGCTGTACAAAGGGAGTGGGGGGGGCAAGGGTTTCAATTCAAGGATGGCAAAACCGCAGAAAGGGTGGAACACGAAATTAACATACGAAGAAACCCTTGGCTACACAGGAGATGGTCGTTCATGGTAGCATGTTCTCAGGGACGCCCAGAGATGATGGCCCACAAAGATACCCATCTGAGATAACCAGGGCCATCAACACCTTCCACCTGAATACAGGATTCCGCAAATCGGAGGAGGAACATTCATCAATTCCCGGACAAGGTTTTGTGCAGCTTGGAGTGAAGAAAGGAACCAAAATGAATATGATGAACTCTGAAAGGAAACAAAGGGACTCTGCCGCGGGTTAGAAAAAAGAGTATATAAGCTGGCCTCTCAGAACAGCTAGTGTGGACAGAGTAGTTTTGGTGCTATTGAGGCCAGACCCTAGTTCACCCAGCCTTTCTCCCGGGAGTTGTGTGCTGTCATTTTTGATTGTTGGCTGTCGGGACTGTAACACTGTCGCAAATAAATTTATTTTTTCTTTTATTTAATTACGATTTGGTGCATTTTTTTTTTTACCTATAACATCTGGGAAGAAATTATTGTGGTCCAAGACAGGCTGCCATAGGCACCAATATCAGTGAGATGTCACTGCTGGCAGCTGTTGGGCTGGACTGTCTGTGTCCTCCCCAAACCTGGTGTAGATGAGGTCACATGGTCATCACCAGCAAACTCTAACCTGGGCCAGCCAGGCAAGGGGCTCTCATGAGAATTGCTGGGATTTTTTGCTTTATAGTGTGCAAGTATATCTAGCCAAAATATGTGGCATTGCACAGTGCTAAGATTATATTTCTGAGACTTTTATTAAGTTCAAAATAAGGTATTTAGCCAGACNTCTAAGGACAAGCAGTTCTAGCATAAAAATGAAAGTTCTTTCCTCTTATCTCTGGTGTCATGGATATACTTAGTAATTAATGCCAATAAAATATAGATATGTGAATCAAACTTGCTGTACAAAGGGAGTGGGGGGGGCAAGGGTTTCAATTCAAGGATGGCAAAACCGCAGAAAGGGTGGAACACGAAATTAACATACGAAGAAACCCTTGGCTACACAGGAGATGGTCGTTCATGGTAGCATGTTCTCAGGGACGCCCAGAGATGATGGCCCACAAAGATACCCATCTGAGATAACCAGGGCCATCAACACCTTCCACCTGAATACAGGATTCCGCAAATCGGAGGAGGAACATTCATCAATTCCCGGACAAGGTTTTGTGCAGCTTGGAGTGAAGAAAGGAACCAAAATGAATATGATGAACTCTGAAAGGAAACAAAGGGACTCTGCCGCGGGTTAGAAAAAAGAGTATATAAGCTGGCCTCTCAGAACAGCTAGTGTGGACAGAGTAGTTTTGGTGCTATTGAGGCCAGACCCTAGTTCACCCAGCCTTTCTCCCGGGAGTTGTGTGCTGTCATTTTTGATTGTTGGCTGTCGGGACTGTAACACTGTCGCAAATAAATTTATTTTTTCTTTTATTTAATTACGATTTGGTGCATTTTTTTTTTTACCTATAACATCTGGGAAGAAATTATTGTGGTCCAAGACAGGCTGCCATAGGCACCAATATCAGTGAGATGTCACTGCTGGCAGCTGTTGGGCTGGACTGTCTGTGTCCTCCCCAAACCTGGTGTAGATGAGGTCACATGGTCATCACCAGCAAACTCTAACCTGGGCCAGCCAGGCAAGGGGCTCTCATGAGAATTGCTGGGATTTTTTGCTTTATAGTGTGCAAGTATATCTAGCCAAAATATGTGGCATTGCACAGTGCTAAGATTATATTTCTGAGACTTTTATTAAGTTCAAAATAAGGTATTTAGCCAGACTATTAATTATTTTTTTTCTATAATATACTTAATAATAAAGATGGAGAATATTGGTATAAATAATGCAAATTAAAAACAAAATTAGTGTGAGGCTTGATATGACATTGAGTTGTACCTTATGGACAGACAAGATAATTATATTTTTCATGATGAGAGTGCACTGCGCACCTCCAGTGATATGTGCTACCTTTACAAATATGCACCTGAAGAAAGGAGGGACATACTTTGAAAACAATTTACCATAGAAAATAATGTAATGTTTTACAGTACGAACTTCTCAAGTGGTAACTAAGGCAATTTCTAATTATAATAAAGCAGTATCAACTTTTTTACATTCTACCCATATCCACTACTGCCTTAGAAAACGTATGGGTTAAAAGATAATATCTTCCTATGGCAAAACACAAGAACTTCAGGCCTCAAAATCGTTGACTATTTCAACACAGCAACCCCATATCAGGGAGGCCAAAAGCCTCTCAGCAATAGAGTTTTCTACTCCTGGAGGAAATGCCCTTAGGCACTCCCTCGTCATAGTGGCTACAGAAAAGTTGCACCCTATATGCCTCCTTGTTCTATGTAAATCAATTGTATCCTATTGGCCCTTCCCCCCTTGTACCGCCCCTGCACCCTCAGATGATTGGTTAGATCCTCTACCCTGCCCCCTAGCTATCCTATATAAACCCTGCTTCCTCAGATTCCCCTCGGGCCAGTTTGTCCCTGGATCCCTTCAAGAAAGAAGAATAAAGCTTTGCCTGGATCACCCCACGCGGCTCCTGTCTGTTCCTTCTGTGTTGGAGCGGAGAGGTCACAAAAGAGCTGAAATCACTCTCTGCCCAGGAGCAAGGAGGACGTGCCTGTGCCAAGAGGATGTCCTTCCCAGGACACTTCTCTAGAAGGTCGCAGCACTCCACCACCGCCCCAGGCCCACCACGACACCATATGGATAAAATATTTATTACCTCTGTGTCAGAGAAAAAGTATGGAATGCTGATACTTACCAGAGTTCACACTTTGAAAGACTGATAGGGACACAGTTATATGTCAACTTGTCTCTCTTTAAATGCTAAATGAGTCACATCAGTCCAAAGATGACAAACCTAAAGTCATACTCATTTTCTCCTTACCTGTACCTTAAATGAAGACAGCAGAAGCTATTAAATAGTTCCATTGTTATCACTGAGTAAAGAAAATTTTCCAGCCATTACTACTATGAACAGCAAACATCCAAACAGCCTCTATAACTGGATCACTGACAGTTTGCACAGGACTAATTAAGAAAATTTTCAGAAAAGGAAATAGCATACCATTGGGTTTCCATGCTATAGGCCCTCTGGACCTACACTTTTGCCCTGGCATGCACATTCCTTTACGACAGCAATAGTGAAAAGTTTTTACTTCCCTCCCCACTTCCCTTGTCTCTATGTAGCTTGAGGTACAGAGCTTTATTAGGAAGGCATTAAAGCTTCCTGGAAGGCATGAGGATGACATAGCTAACTCTCAGGGTTATTTCAGAACGTGCCTTCAGGCACCAATAACTTTTTCAGCCATTTCCAGTTTATCCCTTGTCCTGTCAAATATGGTTTAAATTCTCTATGTTAAACCACTTAGCCTGGTTCTTTATCCACTAAATCATCCATCCATGAAATCCTTATCTCTTCATTTTAGAGAGAAGGACATTGCAAGGGACCATGTCAAAGGCCTTAAGGAAGTCCCAACAGATGCTATCCACAGCCCTTCTCTTGTCCACTGATGTAGTCACTCCATCATCGAAGGACACTAGGTTGGTCAGGCAGTACGTGCCCTTGGTGAAGCATCTTTTATGAAATTACTACAGGATGCACACAAGTAATACATAATGGAAATCCATATTATGTGCATGGCATGTAGTGTCAGTCAGAAATATGAAACTACCAATGCATGATTTTGAGTGTGATTAAAGATGTAGCTGCAATGCTTGTGAAAGGCTTTACTCTCCACCAAAACTTAAAACCTAGTTATGATTCTGTTTTCAAAATGCCTTTTGGAGATTTATTCATGTGCATAAAATTTATTCCAGAAAGTTGACAAACCTCCTTGAGAACTGGATTTTAAAACATGCAGAGATAAAATAAAAAATGAGAACCGGATAAACCATGATAACCTTTTTGATACTTCTCTGTATCCTACTACAACACCATGGCCAAAACTCGGCTGAATGGTCATGGTCTGAAGCTATCATCAGGTATACAGTGCTCTAGGACCCTGTCCCAGAGATTGCCACCCAAACCTAGCGACCATGGTACTGCACGATTCTGAGGTATACCGTTCAAGTGACTGGGGTTAGGACAAAAAGGATTGGGACAGCGTACTAACGGGAACAATTGGTGAAGAAATTATGGATGCAGAAAAGTGGAAAAATCCTCTCACGAAAAAGCTACTAGCATTGCAATTGCTGGCAATTTTTTAAAATAAGATATAACCAGTAGCTTGCACCCCAACATCACGGCACGTCTTTGTCCCACAACAGTGTGGACATGTGAAAAAGAAGTTCNTTGTCCCACAACAGTGTGGACATGTGAAAAAGAAGTTCCCCTTATACAGTATTGTCACCAGAGAAAGGTTGGTAACTATGCCTTGGACCCCGACACCAACAACACTGAAATTACAAAGCTTAGCTTGGACAAACCTAATGACTGTTGGCATAACTATACTTTAACCAGACTACCTATGTAACATGCTCCTGGCA
>VXBI01006166.1:0-41407 GCA_013397375.1 Toxostoma redivivum
CTGCTGCCTTTCAGTGTGCTTAATCATAAGGAGAAAGCAGAGAAGAATAGATGATAATACAGGACCGAGCCGGGCGTCCCTTGGTGCCCGTGCCCGGAGGCCGGAGCAGAGGCGGTCACACCTTCCCTGCCCGCGGCCCCACCTGCCCGCGGACCGCCCTCACCTGCCCGCGGACCGCCCCCACCTGCCCGCGGACCGCCCTCACCTGCCCGCGGACCGCCCTCCTCCGCCAGCCCTGCCCCGCACCGCCCCCGGGCACGGCGAGCCGCAGGAACCGGAGTGCTGGCGAGAGCGGCCGCAGCAGATGGCCCGTGGTGGTTTCAGGAGCTTTCCTGAAAGTAACGCAGAAGAAGGTACATCTTAGCCCCTAAGTTTGAAACCTAGGTGGTGCTTCTGCTGCTTTTCCCTCCCTGCGGGGTGGAGGGAAACGTCAGACCAGCGCCGGCAGTGACAGCGCAACGAGCAGCAGGTTCACAGCTAAAGAGAATAGGTTTATGTTGGATATAAGGAAAAAATACTTGCCAACGAGGGTGGTGGGAATTTGGAACAGGTTGCCTTGAGAAAGTTGTGGATGCCTATCCCTGGAAGTGTTCAGGGTTAGGCTGCATGGACTAGTGGAAAGTGTCTCTGCCAGCCACAGGGGGGTTGGAATTGTATGGTCTTTGAAGGTCCCTTCCCAAAGTGTTCTGTGATTCTATGATCTTTGCATCATTGGAAAAAAAATGCTGGAGAAGGTGTTCACAGGACTAGGCAAAATCCGGTTAGAATTTTTCTGGAGAAAGACTCAAAGTTTGTCAAGAGTTAATGGATAGGAATTACCTGGTTTATAGCAGGGTGAGAATGAAGTCGTGTTTCTGAATTATCTGTGCTCCAAGTCATGTCCCATTCCAGATCAATATCCAAACCTTGAATGGTTTGGGCTCTTTCTTGTTAACCTTTTTCATCCACACAAACACAGACTTAGCCCTGTTTTTAAATTATTTGGTATACTAGTATTCTCATTATGCAGCAGACTTGCTCATCTCTTGCGATCACCACTCATTTCACTGCCAACTGACTAGCTGGTTTGAAGATGAGAACCCATCTTCAAAATAAACAAAATTAAGTATTTATTCACCTAAGTTACATGAATGCAACTTTATTATAGAGCATTGTGTTGCTGAAGTTTTGCAGGGGTTCAAAAGCAGCTGAGTAAAATCTCAGAATAGAGAAAGTGCTAACAAATTACTTGACCTTCAGATGGCTGATGAAGATTGATGCCTAATCATCCGGTCATTTCAGTTTTCTACTTTATTTCTTTTCATATGGTGCTGCCTTTGGAAATTTTAGATAACAAATACTGCAGGGCTGAACTGAAAATCACAATAGAATTGCCATAAAAAATAGGCTTGTAATTTTTCTTCATAAAGAAAACCTGCTACCTTGAGAGGCAAAGCTCATGAGGCAGAGTAGATGCTTGGGATAATAATGGGAGGTTTTTTTTCACTTTTAGATCATTCCTGTACTGTGCCATGTTGTGCTTATCTGCAGAAACTACATCAAGGGTGTCTGTGCCAGAAAAGTGCTGTCCTTCCTCTGCATGGCCCCTTCCTCAGCCACATCTTGTTCTTTCCCACAGTGCTGTTACCAACAATCCTTGGTTGGCTCTGCAGCCATCTGGCTGTTGTTGTTTGAGACTTACATGTGAGCCCCTTATCTTCTGAGTTTCTGCACCTCTGTGGGCTTAAGTTGACCAAAAGAACAGTCACAGTCTATCAGCTATAAGCCACAATTTTAAGTCTTATATTAGAATGTGAAAATAAGTAAAGAAATTTACTGCTTAGTCCCAGAACCCATCCTGAGCCTATGGTACAGCAGCTGTGTGTGGTTAGGATGGTTTCTAGGTGGGCTACAGCTGTCTTGGATATAGAGGATGCTTATGTTAATAAAACTGCCACTCTGCTGCCTTTCAGTGTGCTTAACCATAAGGAAAAAGCAAAGAAAGATAGAGGATGTTAAACAGGAAATGTTTTCTTTGTGAATGCACATACAATACAAGCCTTAGCAGGAAAAGTCTGTTTTTCACAGGACAATAAATGACTTCTGTCACTTCACTAAACAGCGGGAAAGGCTTGTGGATGAATGAGGAGGTTTATATATGCTGAAGCCTGAACTCTGAACCATTAAAATATCTTATCCAACCAGTCAGACTGGGAGCACAACAGAGACACTCGTGGGGGAAATTAAAAGCTGCATCCATTGCTGCTTTTGCATATACTTACCCTGAATATTTAACCCTTTGCCTTTCACACTCTCTTCCACATCTGGGAGGTGTGGAAGCTGAAAGAAAGACAAACATTTTCAGTTCTCATATTTTTAAACAGGAATCTGAATAGGTTTTCCTCCAGGTGCCCTTGAGGAAGGTGCCTGTGGAATGTAACTCATTTCAGTAAGGAACTCATTTAAATGAGGAACTGTTATTTGCATTTTACCTACTATTTAAAGGAGAACGAGGTATAAGACAGATCCCCTGCTCCTTCATGGAGAAAACACTGCAGAGAGTCAATGCAAGGTAGTACCAGAATGAGAGGAAAGCTGAAATCAGTGACTAAGCCTGCATTCTGCAGCTGTAGTGATCTTTCTAATTCAAGAAAATTTGCAGTCTATAAGATGTCTCTCCTAGTTTCTCAGGAGATAAAAATCCATATCACAGGACTATTTTGGTGATACTATTTTTCCCCACTCCTGCCAGTGTCTGTAGAGAGATCAAGCAATGAAAAAATCACTCCTGGTTTTCACGATTTTGCACATATGGGTAAATGACAGCTGGAAGAATAGTGCTAAGGAGAAGTCTCTCTTAAATTATCTGTTGTCTTTTGATACCTAAAAGTATTGATTGTGCCACAGCTAAAATTTTCCCCACAACTACATAGTTATATGCAGTGACAAACTGTTAGCAGGAGTAGGTGAGTTCGGCTAAAACTGTTAGTAGAGGTCATATCATGTGTTGTATCTTCCCCAAGCCACCTGCATTGAGTTGCTGACTGTGAAATGAAGTTTGTCTCTCAACAAGAAGTAGATCTCATGTTGTTTACTCTTGAAATGCAACTGTTTCTCACTCCTATGAAGTAGGTAAGCAAATATTTTTGTGTTGACTCATATAACCAGGACTTAGGAATCTGAAACTCTCAACATAAGATTTATCAGTGACTGGGGAGGGCAGGCCAACAGCTGGGACTTGTGTACATGGATCGATTGGGAAGAAAGTCCCCAGAAGTAAAATGATGAGGTGTGATGAAGATTACACCCCATGTCTGCTGAGGACACCAGCAGAGCACAACGGAGACCCCAAGGGCATCATGGCAGGAAAACATCACAGGAGAGTTCAGGAATATTGTCTGGTGTGATTGGGGAGCTAAGAGTGGTGTGAGGAAAGGAGAAGGGAAAGCCAAACTTTCCTAAGTTCTGGCACAATGCATGGACAGCCTGAGCAGGAGGGACACCAAGGGGCAAGGCAGAATGTGAAAAGCCCAGTGTTTCTGCTGTCTGCTGTAGCATGTTTTGACATCATTAATCTTTAATCTCTTTCTTCGTTTGCAGAATGTGTTCCCAATGGAACACTTTTTCAGCCTCTGGCGTCCTGAGGGTTTTGTACAGATTTTCTGCTCCAAGAGCCCATTCTTTCTAAGCATGAACCTGTAACCAGAAGTGTATGACTTCTGTTTATTACATAACCTGTCCCTCTTGATCTGTATTGGTGTGCCTTCCAAACCCCACTGCAGGTGCCTGCCCAAGGGCTCTTTGCTGTGCCTGTCTCTGTAGTCAGCCCATGAACAGCTGCTGTGTGGAAGCCAGGCAGACCCGTTCTGCAAGGGTGTCCCTCCCTGTCAGCTGTGTGTTGGATATCCCTGGGGAGACAGCTGAGGAGACCTAGAGAAGCAAAGAACCGAAGCTGGGTGGGACTGGAGTAGAAAAATCAGTGAGGAGGAACTTAGTCATAAAAATTACAACAAGGTGATCATCAGCATTACTGGGAGTGGCCTCACAAACTGGGAACCGGCAGCAGGAGAGCTTCGGGAAAAGACAACCTCAGGGCAAGGGAAGTGGTGTCATTCAGGTAAGTGAGAGAAAGCGCTTCTGGTAGATCAGCCCATGAATATTTATCTCTTAGAAGACTTTAGTTAACGTATATGTGACCTGAATTAGAAGGTAGCTGTACTATACGTCTGTGTAAGCATACATGTACGTATTGCTTGTAGTGTAGCTACTTACAGTCATTTCTGTAACCATAATGGTATTGGGGTTTGAGGGAAAAAAAAGGGGATATCCTCTACATGCTGGCTCACTTGAATGAAATAGCTCACAGGCATTTTTTAAAGAGGAAGAAATTAGCAAAGTAATTAAGTTTCATATAAAATTAGTCTCAGTTCACTGAAACAGGGTGATGCTATGCATGTGTGTATAAATATATCCAGTCTTTAGTTAAGTAATATATGCCTGGGGCTGAATTCAGAACTATTTACCATTTTACTTCCATCACTGCTGCTTGATTGTGAGGCAGTGAACTCTAACCCAAAGTGGTGCAGATTTTCCTGTGTTTACCTGTGTGTGTGCATGGGCTACTGATTAAATTACAAACAAAATCGGTATTAAATCCACCAAGAAACATCCAGAACTTGGGAAACTGAAACTAAAGTTGTATACACAGCTTCAGGTTGCTGTGAATTTATGAAAGCAGATTTATGTTGGATTTCTTAAACCATTAAGCAACAATGTGATGTCATGCAGTATTTTTATCACACAGTAGGTTTTTCACAACAAGAGCTATATGGTACATGTGGTCTTTTGAAACAAAAATCCTTAATTCGTCTCATTGTCTGTCATAGCTTTTGCTGTCACAGTTTTTCAGAATTTCTGTGTTTTTGTTGGGGTTTGATACAGGCTTAATACAGGCAGCTACCAGCAAAATCAGACCTCAGTCAGCAGGGAGAGGTTTTCAAAAGTAGGATATGATTTTGATTTCATAAAAGGAAGCCATAGGTGAGAGTGTGCTGTTGAAAGTCTGGCCTCTAGACTTTTAATAGCCTGTTCATTAAGGACTTCAGCTTAATGTATTCCTCAGAGTTTTTAAAATAATTTTAACTTATTTTGCAGATTACCTGTGGGGAACTACTTTTGGTGGCCTTAATTCAGTGTTCAAGATATGTGTTTATTTTCCAGAAGCTGTAGTAGGCCATGTCTGCATTAGAAAAAATATTTTTGCCTTAATCTGTATTCAGCTTCTGCACTATTTCACACTTCTGTACCTAGATTTCCTTATGCAGCACAAATAAATTAATTTTTGTAGATAATCTGAGTGTAAGCAAAACCTAGCACTGTGAGAACTTGCATATCTCCACTGAAATGATACCAGTTAAAACTAACATTTTTAGCATAAAAGCACAGCAGCACTGAGTCCTCCTGGCTCATTTCTCAGTGCAGTAGTGACTGTTAACTTTGCCTGTTTTTTCCTCTAAGTAACCACCTGCTCAAATAGCAGCATGGGTCTCATTATTTGCTGTTTTCTCTATGGTCTAGCTCTTCAAAAGTGGTCAGCCTAATTTTCTTCCACTCCCTTAATATGCTTCTGTAGCAGCTAGCCTAGGTTTGATATTCAAATATTGCCTCTAATTTTGGACCAAGAGAAAATCTTGTGTCTCTGTATGTGATTTTTGAAACACTTTGTTTTCTTACAGGGTGTTATAGCTCCCAGCTGTTTCAAAAGTGAGTTATACTACTACATCTTTATAGCTGAGACAGTGTTAACAGCAAGCCACAGGATATTATTTTAAATCCTTGTTCACAAGGACAGAAGTGACTCTGGAGTGGCTGGTCAGAATTTCCCATTCTGCATAGTTGAAGATGCTGCCTGGTAATCCACAGGTGCCTTGGAGAAAGAAATGAAATAAGATGACTCCACGGGCCAAGGAAACCTTGCAAAGATGTCATGGTCTGCCAGGCTTTTGGAAATGGTTACTGCACTTCTGCAGGCAGAAGAGACAGAATATGTGGTCTAACAAATGCATGGCTGAAACCTGTCAGGCTCGTTTTTTATTTGTTTTGGACGCTGCTTTTAGTAAACGGAGGATATGGCAGGGGGAAAAAAAAATCTCTTTTTCACTGTTTGCTTTACAGTGGGGCTTTATTTCTCCCTCTTCTCTCACATTCAATGTCCACAACTGCCCACACCTAGTGGTTTGCTGCTGTTTTGATTCCTGCAATTCCCTGTAGCTCCTCTCCCTTCCTGCTGCACAGCCAGCACAGTACGCTTGTGCAGAGCAGTTGCCAAAGCCTTGACTGTTGACCATGTTCAAAGGTCACTTAAAAGAGGAGGGAAATAATAAAAGCAGCAGTGAAATGGTAACTGGAAAAGCTGAAGGGCAAGGTTCTGCCACTGCAAGAAATTAAGTAGAAGACATAATGCTTAAGGATTTGTCTTTTATCAGTCAGGCAGTGTGCTGGACTGAAGTTACTGAATTACTCAGCTGTTCTTTGTGTGCCTGTAGTCATGTTACAGCTGGTCCTCATAATTGATGCATGAAAAACAAGTGTAAGAATATTTTTATAATAAAGTGGTGTGCAGTTAATGTGGGACAGGATGTCTGGAGAAATGACTGCATGAAGTCCATATCAGCTCTTAGCACTTTTCAAAGGGTCTAATGAAGATCCAGATGAATCTTAGCCTTTACTTTTGTTGTATTTAATTAATCAGCTGTTTCTTTAGACCTTTAGTTAATCATTACACAAGGATTTACAGTGATGATGGGAACTGTTAGTAGCTCACAAATTAGACATATTCAGAGGCAAAACTGTGTATTTGCTGGGAATATGGACAACTTATTCTCCTTAACACGGCAGGAGTAAGCAGCACACAGCTTCTGTGTGGGCAGTATTCAAGCTGTCTGTTCCCATATATTCCATGGGCATGTTAAGTTACTTCTCTTTCTTTTCAGTCTTCACCACAACGTTTGTCTCAGGCTTCTTAAGTCTTAGTCCTGGCACTTTAAATAACATAATTTGAGCTTGATGAGAACTTTAAGGCCATAAAATGTCAGAGAGGATTGATTATTTTAGGGCAGATTACCTTCTTGGTTCAGTTTACTACGTTGCCACGTGAATGCTTCTGCTATTGCTAAGGGGACAGTATCCACGTGAGAATGAATGACAGGGGACTGGAAAAATCACAGTAAGGCTTCTGCTGGCACACCGTGCTTGTGAATCTGTGCTGACACAGGGAGTGGTTTCACAGTGCAGCTTTAGATGAATTAGCCATTCACCCCTGACTAATACTGACCACTAAAATGGCAGGAAATCACCATGGCAAAAGAGCAGTGGATTTTTCCTGTTAGGTTAATGGTTTGAATCAGTTTACCATGTGATCAGTTGCACAACTGAGAGCAAAACAAGCAATGAGAAGGCAGCAGAGAGGAGATAATCCTTTCTTTTGGCATTGATGAGCACTTAATTCAGCTCAGCTACATTCACATTCAGTATTTGGGCTTCCTGAACTGGTTTAAGCAGCTCCCACCGCTGTCACCTTCTAGCTGCTTTTTCCTGTCCCTCTGTTGCCCTCTGTGCTTTGTCTAAATTGCCAGGGCAGCAAAACAACTCGACAAGCAAACATGGCTGGAAACAAAATGCCACCTTTCCCCAGGCATTCATCCTGTTGGTAAATGTGCACGGAGGAGCAGTGTTGGTGTAGGATGGGGGCTAATAAGCTGTCACTGCTGCCAGGCTGTGGAACTGCTGTGCTATGTGCAGTGTACCAAGTAGTCTGCTAGGAGCAGTTTGCAAGTGCTGGTGACTGTAGTTTAACTTCTGCTTAGGTTTTGCCTTGTATTTCCCATTGTCTAAGAGCAGCTGCTTCTGCTATTTTTAGGTACCATGATCTTAATTGCATATTTAGCTTCGACATCAGGATTTGGGTTCAAGTTGAGGGTCAGAAGGCTCTGCAGAGGGATCTGGACAGGCTGGATCCATGGGCTTAAGGCAGTTGTGTGGGGTTCAACAAGGCCAGGTCCTGGGTCCTGCTCTTGGGTCCCAGCGAGCCCTGCAGCTCCAGGCTGGGACACAGGGGNGGGGTTGGGCTCTGCTCCCGGGGAACAAGGGACAGGACAAGAGGAAACAGCCTCAAGTTGTGTCAGGGGATGTTTATATTAGATTAGGAAAAATTTCTTTGCCAAGAGTCATTAAACATTGGGATAGGCTGCCCAGTGAAGTTGGTGGAGTCACCATCCCTGGAAATGTACAAAACCTGTGGATGTGGCACATGAGGACATAGTTTAGTGGAGAACATGGTGGTGATGCTGGGCTGACTGTTGGACTTGATGATTTTAAGGGTCTTTTCCAACCTTTATGATTCTATGAATTCCAGTGAATGGAATTCAGTCTGTGTAAAAGAATATTTTAAAATCTAGTGGAATAAATAAGCTGACATTTAGTTGAAATGGCACAAATTCTCTAATGCAAATTCTAAATTGAAGTAACACAGTGTATGTGTGCACATGATCTTGATAGCACTGATCTTGTGTTAACACACAGGCAAGGAAAATGAGAATGCCAGTGAGGTACAGATTTTGAACCTTTTAAGATATTTTTGTTTCCTTTATCCTGTCTTGGTACTGGAAAAATGTCTTCATCTAATAAAATAAGTAGTTGAGCACTGTCAGTAGTCTTGCTCTGTGTTGAGTATGCACATGAACCTGTTAGCTCCACAGAACTTTCATGTGTCTCCCATTGCAAAAAATATTAAATGTGTAACGTGAGTTCTGTGTATTTCTAAGTTACCATTATCCTTGTGAGGACAGGAATGTAAGAACTGCAATGATGTTACTGTTAGACAAGTAAGTTGCAGAAACAGCCTAGTGCGGGAATTTTTTTGGTCTTGGCCTGAAAAGTAGCTCTGAAAAGCACTTCAGAATTACCTTACTGAGCAAAACTTCTTTTTCTGCTTGCTGAGTATTGCAAGAGGATAGAAACATAGATTGTAAGTGGGCTTCTGTAATCAAGCTTTTCCAGTCATAACACCTCCATAAGCAACCACAGCACATGGGAGTGCCAGGGCAAATACAGTGCCAATGACTGCCAGTGTTTTCATTCCTGGATCCCATGGTTCTGCCCTGAGTGTGGTTGGAAAACATGCGTGCCACTCACTGGTATTGCTGCTGGGAGGTGCATAAAGAGTAGAAAGGAATTGTTTTTACAGACAGGGATCAGTGTAGACATGGCTGCTGTGTCAGAGCTTTTTCCATGGATCTTTGCTGCTCTCTCTGTAAGCACAAATTGGGGTGTGTGTGCTTTTGTGTGCCTGTGCATGCATGGTGTCTAAATGTCAGTGTGTATTTCTAGTAATCACCTGTACAAAGCCATTAGCAAGTTTTAAGATGGAGCTTGGACTGTTCATGACTTAGATTATCCAATATGATTGCTGACTAATGGTACTGAAATCTGTGTGTGCCTGAGAAGGACAGAAGCCAGGACTGGTCCTGTGCATTTGTGTTTAAGTGTGCATTAGAGCTGAGGTGGGTTGTTTTAGTGGGCTTGCTTTCAGAGTGTACCTGAAAATCTCGGTATTATTGCTGTGTTATTACTCCTTTGACTGGGTTCCTGGGGTAGCCACACCTTGGAACCAGGTAAATCTGTTAGTACATTAAGAATGAAATTAAGTAAAAAAAGGAAACAGACTTTTTGGGATACCTTAAAGCACAGATAGATTCCATTTTCCTCTCTCTGCTGCATCTATTGTGCAACTGGTAAAGAATAATTTCATTCATTAATTTTAAGCGTCAGAACAAACTTTTAAATGTTTCATCACCAAATTCCATAAAATCAATGCCCCATATTTGCCTCTATTTGCCTAAAACTCATAGCTGAAAACAAAGTAGGTGCTTACAGGATAAAAGTCACAATTCCTATAAAATGTTCTAGACGATACTGTTTACAAAGCTGTTAACTCTTAGCAATGTTTATAAGAACCAGGGAGTAAACAAGGTGCATGCTTGTACAGGCTCTAGATTTTCAGCTACAAATGCAGAAGAATTGGAGATGTTGTGCTTCAGAATACCTACAGACTTGGCAGTGCTCAGAAGTTGGTACCAGAGAGCCCTAATGACAACTCTTTTTTCTCCTTGTCTTTGTACAGCGACAGTAGAAGCTTGTGGCAAGGACTATAGTCAAGAATGACATTTTCTATGCGTGCTGCTGATCTGCTCACTTGTAATGGACCAGAAAATAAAATGCTGAGCCATTCTAGCATCTAAAAAATGTGTTAGCTAGCAGTGTATTAGATGTTCTTTAAGTATAATTAAGTTCATATCTATGGATTTTTGTACATATTCCAGCCTTTAGGCCTAGGGGTCCTCATTTGCTTGTGACTGTAGAACAAGCTTAACCCTAAATTCTTTCTGGTCATGCAGTGCATCATCCATAGGATGTGATAGTGGATGGCCTGCGTCATTCTCTAAGCCTTCAAATCCCACTGCTGCTTCATGCAGCCACCAATTGTAAGGGGTAGAAAGCTCCCCATTCACTTCACTTGTTGCTTCATCATCATCCTTTCTCCTAATAAATTTTGTTATTATTCTTTATGTCTGTGCAGGAAGTGGAGGTTGGAGACCCGCTTGCTTGTAACTGAACATGGCAGGGGATGTGAAAAGATTCTCACGGACGCTGCTGGAGTGCAATAGCAATGACAAGCTATGTGGTAAGAGTCACACATTCCTTTAATAAGGTTTCACATCCTGGGCAGGAAGGCCAGCTTCACTAAAAAGTGTGCCAAGCCCTTTCTCCTACTCCACCTGCAACCCAGCCCACACAGAAAGATTTGATGGAGCTTTCCCTGCATTGTGTTTCAGGGGAGAAATATTTATTGGGATGAAGCCTCTGTGGCAGGATTAATCTCACATAATTTCAGCCATTTTAGAGAATTCTTACTTCAAATGAAGTGTACAGCAGTCATTAAAGATTCACTGCAGCTTCCCAAAGGACCAGTTTTGTGGGATTTTGATTTCATGACTCTCTGCCATCTTTGGGAACTGAAAAAATGGTCTGGACCACCTCCAAACCTGGGGACATGAGAAAGATAGTTACCTTCACAAGCCTTGCTAATGTTTGCCAGTCAGATTCCAAAGATGACCACACCCAGTTTCCTTTAAAATGCTCTGTGTAATTTTACTGGAAGGAGCTGGAGCTGTAATTGCACGTGATGACATAGCAATATCCAGCCAGTCCCATCTCCCTGCTGTCCTGCTGCCAGTGCTATTTCTGTTTCACTGGTGGATGGTACTTCAAATGGCTACAGTTCCTGGCCTTCATATTAAGCCATTTAAATAAGTGTGGCAGTCTTAGTGATTTAATGCAGTTTAGGTACTCAGCACCTTTGAAAAATCAGATGGCAGCACTAACAGTGTTCAGCTATTCCAGAAGATAGAACACTCTCTCTTGGGGTTGAAAGTTACTGAAATGGATTGCTGCTACATATTTATGCAGAACCAGAGTTCTGCTTGTTTTCCATTTTCTTTCTCTGTTGACAGTTGTGCGTGAATATCAAACAGAAGTGATCGTTGTCCCAACTCTCCTGGTGGGAATTTTTGTCATTGTGCTCACTGTGATCCTTTGGCTCCACTGCCGCGGCCTGCGAGCAAAGCAGGAGCAATCAGCACCAGCTGGAACCCAAGGTAAAAAAATTGCTTCTCAACCAGAGGAAAGAGTATTGGTTTCAGTGGCCAGAAGCCAATTCCATTTCCTCATCACTTGAGCTGTTAGGCAAAACCATTTATGAGGATTGTGAGTGGTATTCAGCAATCCAGTAAACATTAGGAAAATTTGGAACCCTGATTGACTCCATTTTGCAGAAGCAGTAGTGGAAGCTGTAGTGTAGATGGATCTGATAAAATCTAAAGCATCATGCCCTGTAGGCTGTTTAACATGCCCAGGGAATGGTCACAGCTGCCCATAAATTTTGTAACATCACAAGAGCTGCAAAGTGTATTTATGTTATGAATTGTAGTAATTTTAATGTAGATTACGCCTAGTTAATCCATTTTCTGTACTGTCATTTAGGAAATTTAATTTCAAGTTGCTGTCTCCCTCCTCCTATGGAGACAACAAGAAGCAGAACAGAGACTGGTGAGGGGGTAGGGAAAGGTTTGTTGGTAGAGTTGTGGCTGTGTGAAAATGAAAATACAGTTCTGAACCAATTTTGGGTAGAGGGAAACAGCCTCTTGAACCTATATTAGGAGAAATACTTGAGATCTTGTAATAAAAAAAATATTAATTGCTTGAGCACATGAGAATGAAGTCCAAATGTGTCTTATCTGTAAAGATTATGTAGTTAAATATGGGAGAAATTTTTAGATGTTCTGTCTTTTCATCAAATTGAGTGGGAAATTCTTTCTCCTCTTTAAGGGCCAGGATAAGTAGGACACAATAGCAGTTCCTTACTTGCTCTGATTTCCAAAACACTGTGGAGCAAAAATTAAAAAGCATGGAAGGATGAGCATTGCCACCTATTACAATAGTTCATCTGTCTGGTTTTATGCATCATATCTATTTGCTTTTGTAAGCGATGAAGAACAATCAGCAGGAACCCTGCTCAACAGAGAACCGCTTCATCCAGCTGAGTGAGAGGTCTGTGGAGAGCCTGCTAAATTCTGCATCCTTGACTCTGAAAGAATTAGAGATACCACGAGGGAAACTCTTACCAGACACCTTGGAGCTGATAAAACTTGGTGCCTATGGGAGCATCTACAGAGCACAGTTGGAAACTGGGAGCTCTGAGAAGACTAAGACTGTGGTATTGAAATCCTTGCAAGGTAAGGCCTGTGGTCAGGATCCAGTTGAGTAAAGTCTCTGTACCCCAGGTATGGTGCTGGACAGAGTGTTGCCATCAGTACTGGGCAAGAACAAGCTATGTTCAGTATAGTAAGCCTGAGATGTTCTTGTAGGAATGTCTTGGTAGGATTAAAGATTGCTGACCATGTTGATTATAGCTGTCAACCTGTTCTTTGCTACTTCCTTCTGTTGTTGTTTTGTTTTTGATCTGTTTTCTTTTGTTCTTTCAGACCCGGCTAGTCCCCAGAAAATAAAGGACTTCTTGGGAAGGATTAAATTCCATCAAAATCTTGGCCATCATGAGAACCTGGTTAAATTGGTTGGATGTTGTGTAGACCAGCTCCCACTGTATATGATCATGGAAGATGTATCTCTTGGTGACCTGCTGACATTTCTGTGGACATGTCGGAAAGTGAGTCAAAAGAAGTGATGACAGAATATCTTCTTAAATTCCGTAGGAACATATCTATCCATAAATCATAAATTATTTTTTAATCTCTCCATGCATCCCTCTACATCAGTCAAAACTATTTCCATGTCCCAAAGAAGTTCTACACACCTCCTACTTTGCAGACCATTGAAGGGCATTGCAGGCACTGGAATCAGAATTAATTCATACAGCCATTTGAATTTCTAAAGTTTTAAATCACATCTCATTCCAAATGCTTTTAAGAAAGCAGAGCAGTTACAACATAGGGAGAAGGTCACGGGATGATAACTAATTGGTAAAAGACAGGAAATAGGATATAAGAATGAAAGGTTGGTACTTGCACTGAAGGGAGGTCAGCTATCTAGGACATGGTGCAGCTCATTGCATGTATTAATAACCTAAAAATGGGATGACAGTGACGATATTTGCTGATCATTCCAGCCAGTAGAGGCAAGGGCTGACCCAAAGGAATTGCAGAAGGATCTTCCAGGATTGAGAGACTTGTCAATAAAAAGAACAGATGAAATTCAGCATAGTTAAAAATGAAATAATGCACAGGAAGAAGTTTTACATATGTGAATGATGGCTTCATGTCTGCCCATTGCTGATGAAGGGTAAAAGCTGATGGGAAGAGGTCTGATAGTATGAAAATGTGCAGTCCATTGAAAAAGTTAACTCAAGATAAAAAAGAACCCAAATATCAGAGGAGGTTTAGATTAGATAGTAGGAAGATTTTTTTCCCCCAGAGGATAGTCAGGCACTGAACAGGCTCCCCAGGGAATGGTCACAGCTCCAAGGCTGTCTTGAGCTTCAGGAGTGTTTGGACAACACTGTCAGGGGCAGAATGGGATTGTTGGGATGTCCTATGCAGGGCCAGGAGTTGGACTCAATGGTCCTTGTGGGTCCCTTCCAACTCAGCATATTCTGTGATTCTCTGACTCGTTGTTACAAAAGGTACAGAAACAAAACTCTGCTGTTACCATGTAAATCCATCACTCTTCTACATCTGAAACTCTAAATACAGGAGGATTGCTTCCTGTCCTGTCCAACAGAAGGTCCAGGTGGTAGCAAATAAGGCTAGTACGTGTCATGTTCAAAACAAACAAATGGAGCTGGTTCTTCATGAAGTGAGGAGTTGACTTATGGAATGTCTTGCTGCTGACTGCTGTGGATAATGACAGCTCATATGAGGTCAATTATGGAAGGTACCTTTCAAAGGTTACTGAACATGTTGAAACTATAACCAACTAAGGAAGTTTTTAAATAGAATTTGTCTTTGGGCTGTAAAATGGCACAGGAAGAATATTGTGTGCTTACGTTATTCTGTCTCTCATCTCTCTTGCTGTTATAGGCAGGGTGGTAGGAGAGATGGGCTGTTAGTCTCATATCAGGTACCCAATTGATATGTTAGAAATGTGCTTTTCTACTCATCATTCTGATTTATAATATACCTTTCATTCATGTGTGTGGATTGTCATTCTTCACTGTCATGCTGACAATTTCTGTCTAACCTATTAATTTTTCCCCATATGTCAGTCTGCCCACCAGTTGTCTCTAGTGTACTTGTCTTTCTCAACACACCATCAGCATCACCCATCCACATCCTCTTACATTTCAGTCAATTTATGAGCGATTGTGAGAAGGAGAAGCATAAGATTAGATAGATTAGAAGGAAACATTCCCCACTATCCTACTGCTGTGGCATTTGTTTGAACCAAGGTCTCTTATTTTGTCTCTAGGATGTAATGGCAATGCATGGTGTCCCCTATGACCTCACTGAGAGGCAGGTATATGAGGTTGGACGGCAGGTTGCAGCAGCTCTGGTAAGTCTGCTCACATTGGCTGCTTTTTTTCCTTCTTGCTTGATTGCAACACAAGTTTGCATAGTGGCTTAAATCTTCTTGGCCTAAGCACTGAGAATAAAGGCTTTGTTAAAATATGGTTCCAGTATGTTGGCGAGCATACGTCACTACTCCACAGTGTTGAAGACAAGCATAAACTCAGTGAAAATTTGTATCAATTAAATTTCCTTTTGAAATCATCCTGTTTTCTTTCTTTTCCAATTTCCCAGGCTTATCTCGAAGAAAAGAACTTGTTCCATGGTGACATTGCTGCCAGGAATGTCCTTCTTCATCACAACTTCACTGCTAAGCTCTGTGGTTTGGGCCTGGCCTATGAAGCTCACACACACGGTGCCAGCTCAGCCACATGGAAAGTGCCCGTCAAGTGGCAGGCACCAGAGAGGCTCCTGAGCAAACCCCCTACCATCAAGGCAGACATGTATGGCTTCATGTTGGGACTAGAAGGTCACCTGTCTATCAGACCTGTCTCTTTCACTCCTTTATGTGTCATTTCATGTCCTGAAGTTCACAGGAAGGCAGATCTAGTTTCAGCATAATGCTCCATTTTTACAGCTCATACTTTCTCCTGTCTACGGGCCATGCCTGGTTGTTTTTATGTGTTTAAGCCAGCAAACATCACTTTGTTTTCTTTTCTTGCAGATGGTCTTTTGGAATTCTACTGTATGAAATGATTACATTAGGTAAGAAAATTTAATGCTAATAAATAGGTAAGGAAGCAGCAAATTAATAAGACCCAAAATCTTGAATTTTAGACTGTAAAGTTGTGCCATTTAAATAAGCACCCTGTTTTTTTCCAGTTTGCAAAGTCTCGTCAATTCCTTTTAGATCTTCTGTTATTGTGAATTGTGGTAGGAAAAAAACCAGATTTTGGTAGGGAAGGAAGGCAGTCTTGCACAGAAGCTGCTCTCTGCAACCATTGCCATCGAGTTTTCTACCATTGCTCCTTTTGCCCTTCCAGGTGCTCCACCATATCCTGAGGTGCCACCTTCTGACATCTTATCATACCTGCAGAAACAGAACATTATGAAGCAGCCCTCAAGCTGCCAGCAAGCCATGTAAGCCACTTGCTTTATGGACAATTGAACATGAGGTTGGCAGAGCTAAATGGAAATGAGACAGAAAATTAGATTTTACGCCAGATTTCTAAGTCTAGACTATACCTGCTAACTGAGATATGTCAGCCACATCTCCTTACGGGGTTCTGCTGCATAAAACCTCTCTGGCCAAAACCTTTCTCTCCTTATCTTGGAAATGGCACTTGTTTCTTTTTTCTTAAGTGCCCTTGCATTTTGCTGCTCCACTGCTTCCTTGCAAGGTGCAGCACTGCTGGGGAATGATTTTTCTCCTCTAAGTTTAGGATATTCTCTGAAATGAAAAAAGTACCCACAGGGGGAAGACCTAAGGTACATTTCTTTGCATGAAGACATAATTTCATAATTTCCAGGTACTGCATCATGACGTCCTGCTGGCAGTGGAATGCAGCTCACCGGCCTTCTCCAGCACACCTCTTGTGCTCCCTGAAAACAGCTATGAAGACCAGCAATGGGTACACAGTGCTGCAGGTGCCTGAGCCAGTGGTGCCTGAACTCTATGCTGATGTTGCTGGTATTGATGTGCACAGCCTAGTGAGGGAATACACGATCCTCTGAAGGGTCCTTTCATATTTTGGTAAAGGAGAAAGAAGTCTCAGGGTTTTCCCGTTCTAAATATTTTGCAAACTCAGAATGAGGTGTGTATGTTGGAAGGGATCCCTTTGTTCTTCAAACATCTATAAAATCTCTCCTCCATGCCAGACACAAGAAACTGTTACTGTTATTGTTAAATTGACCTGTTGGTAGCATTCTTCCAGAGGTCATTTGGGAGTAAAGTATGTTTAGGAAGCTGTAGAAAATGTAATGAGAAACTTGAGTTAAAGGAGGGTTAGGTTTGTGTGGCAAGGTTTTGGTGATGGGGTAGACTGCAGAGGTGACTTCTCTGAGAAGATGCCAGAAGCTTCCCCCAGCTCCATGATGGAGCTGTTGCTGGTCAAGGTTGAGCCCTTCAGCAACACTGGTATCACCTCTGTGATGACATATTTAAGCAAGTGGAAAAGACATGCAGAACAGCAGGTGAAAGAGAGGAGTGTGAGTGTGAGAGGAGCAGCTCTGCAGACACCCGGGGCAGGGCAGAAGGAGGGGCAGGAGCTGCTCCAGGCTCCAGAGCTGGGATTCTCCTGAGATCCTGTGGTGCAGCCCACAGAGAGGCAGCTGAGCCCCTACAGCCCCTGGAGGGCAGGGGGGTGCAGAGATCCACCTGCAGCCCCTGGAGGAGCCCATGCCAGAGCAGGAGGATGTCTGAAGGNCCTGGAGGATCCTGTGCCAGAGCAGGAGGATGTCTGAAGGAGGCTGTGACTCCAAGGGAAGCCTGTGTTGGAGCAGGGTCCTGGCAGAATCTGTGAAGAGAGGAGCCCTCATTGGAAAAGAACTGCACCTCATGCAAAGGGGCTCATGCTTGAGCACTTAATGAGAAACAACTCTTGGGAAGAACCCATGTTGGAGAAATTCCTGAAGGACCTAGTCTCCTTTGGAGGGACCCCACACTAGAGCAGGGGAAGAGTGTGGGGTGTCCTCCCCCTGAGGAGGAAGGAGCAGCAGAGGCAGTGTGAAATGAACTGACCACAATCCCCATTCTCCCTGCTGGATGAAAAGAGGTAGAGAAATTGGGAGTGAAACTGAGCCTGGGAAGAAGGGAGGGGTGGAGGAAGGTGTTTTAAGATTTGGTTTTATTTCTCATTTTACTTCCTAATTTTATTAACAATAAACTAATTTTTCCCAAGTTGAGTCTGTTTTGCCCATAACAGTAGCTGGTGAATCATCTCTCTCTGTCCTTATCTTGACCTGGGGGTCTTTTGTTACATTTACTCTCCCCTGTCCAGTTAAGAAGAGGAAATTACAAGAGTGGCTGGATGGGCACCTCCCATTCAGCGAGAATCAACCTACCATGAGGTTTTTGGAAAATTTTCCCCATCTCTTCTGTCCCAGGAAAATGCATCAGTTGGGTATTTGAAAGAGGAGATGTCGTGGGGATCATGCTGGGATGGTATTCAATAAATGTCTGAGATTTCTCCAGTGCTTTATATTCTAGCTTCCCATGGGAGCATGGGCGCTCTATTCAAACACACAAACCCACAATCAATCAATCCCCATGCCTCCTTGCCCAACAACAACAAAACCAAGCAAAACCCTTCCTGTGTGTGGATGTAGGAGCTGTTACACAAATGTCATACATCTTCATGGAGAGTGTGCTTTCTGTGCAGGTCAGGTGAGTATTCCAAAGCTTATCTGAAATTATTTGATCATTGATTTTAAGGGACATGCAGACTTTATAAAAAATTAGAGGAACTGGAAGCTGTTGCTATCTTGCTTTCATTTAAAAAGAAGGAGAATCAATCTGTGAAACAAATTTTCTCACTTCCGTTTATGGTTTCTAAAGTTGACAGTATCTTAGGCGTTTTTTCTCTTACTATTTTGGCACTTTGAGCATTAAAGGAATTGCACATTAAAGGAATAATTTTACCATTCTGTGTGAAGAGTGGATTCAGTGTTCACTCAGCACGTCCTCACTTAGCATGGCTCTTTCCATTCTGGTTTCCATCAAAACTTGTTGGTCTTCTTCCAAAGACAATGGTAAGAAGTTTTCTATTTTTAATGCAGAAAGACACAAGTGAAATAGTTGTTTTTTCTGTGTCACTTAGGCATGGTAGGAAATTATGTTCCCTTCCATAAATAAATGTCATACGAGTTCATACAGCACATGTGTCACCACTATACACTGGGACATTGCAAAGTCCATTCAAGAGGGAGCAGTCAGCTCTCTGACTTTTCCTATGGTGTTGGCTAATTGCCACCTAGATCTTCACAAACCAGTTGGTGTAAATCTGAGATACCTTCTTTTCCACATGGTAAAATAATAACATCCTCTTCTCTCTCCCTCACTTGAAAACAGGTTCAAAGCTACATGGTAAATTAGGTCAAATTCACATGGTGAATAAACTATTCATTTAAAAAAAGCATTTGATTGGTTCAAATCTCCCACTCAAGAGTGGGGTATTCAGAAAGGTCTTGCCTGTGAAAGGTGGATGTTTGGCAGGTAATATAATCCCAGAGCTGTGAAAGCATCCCCAGTGCTGCTGCAGACCTGACAATAATGCACAGGGAGCTTTGTTAAATAGAGAGCTAAAGGTAACAAACACAGCACTGTTCTCAGAGCACAGAAAGCAATGCTCTGCTTTACACAAATGCTCATATTTTATTTCTGTTGTGAAAGCTCTGATCAAGGAAGTCCATGGGACTACAGATGTTGAGCACCTCACAGCCTCTAACAAAAGATCTACTTTGGTTTCCCCTGCAAGCAAATCTATGCCCTGATTATGAATTTGCCCACAGAAAGGCATTTTCCTGCTGTATGATAAGATATAATTTAACTTCACTTCAATAAAGTGGCCTTATTAATTCTAAGTGTAAGCATTCTTACACTGATTTGTCTTCCCCTGGTTAACTTATGTTGGTTTGGAAATTATTGAATCTAAATTAGAATCAATTTTATACTGGCATAAATGTAATTGTACATGTGGAGTTACCCTAGTTTAACTGCCATGCCTGCTTTTTCAAGTAGTTTATACAGAAATCTTTTCCACATAGCAGTCTCCATTTTAGGATCAATGTAGACTCATGCATTAATTTCTCCTTAGTGAACCCACTGAAGGCTTGGTGGAAATTTTCCACAGTTGTTTTGTGGGGAATCATGGCTTTTCAGTTTTTCATTATAGACTTTGTTTTAGTTGTTTAATTAGAATATTTTGTTCCCATCAAAAATGTTGACTTTTAATTATTATATTTAATTTTCTCAAAGATGACAGGGCCATCTGCATAATTTAATTAGTTTCCGGTGGATTGTTTCTCTATTCTTCCCAAATGTAGCTTATCTTTCATTGTGCATAAAGGTTTATCTGTTCTACCTGTCTTCTTCAGGCCTCTGATCATCTTTTCAGTGAAAGACTGAATTAGATCTCCTAAGGAGGAGGAAATTCTGTCCAGAGCAGGCAGAGAGTGAAAAAAGTGATCCAAAAAGTGACAACAGACAGGAGGCAGAGATACTAAATATTCCTGGTGTGATTCAGCTTCAGATTCATGGCTGGAATTTTCTGAAACCACATATGAGCAATATGAGCTTTGTGAGAGTCTTTGAACTCCAAAATCTTAGTGCTACAGTGGGCATGTTGCAAAGGATTCCCATTCAGCCACACAGAAGAGAAATACTGCAGTACTCTTGCTTTTCTGTGTTCACAGAACTGCATTTTTGGTGAGGCCTTGAATGTACTCAAATCCTCCTGCTCCACTTTCACCCCATCTTTCTTATCCATATTACAAAGCCCAGGGTGCCTCTGTCCAAAGCTGTGACTGGAGGTTTTTGATAGCCCATCAATTAGTAGCTGAAGACTTTTGGTCTTTGCAGTTTTGTCTGCTATTTCTCAAATGTTTGTGTCTGTGGATTTCTGTTCCATCATTTTGTCCTCATTATGCTCTTTTGCACTGAATGAGTCCTTGATTGGAGAACCTTAAGGAAGCAGAGGCTTCCACCTTTCACATACCCATACAGATGATTTTAACTGGATACTTTAACTGGGATACTTTATATTTTCTGTCCCAAATGTCTTTAGTAGAACAGCAAAAATTCCCTTGTGGAACAGAACATTTTGCTCTTTAGTGATGGGAAATGGAGAGCCCAGTGTGAGACTGGCAAACTGCAAGTCTCACATTGAACTCCAGGTATCACAAGTCACACTGCCAGACCTCCTGTGTTCCAAGATGGATCCTCCCTGACATCAGCTCATGAAATCTAACTGCAGCAGGTGTCTTCCTCCCAAAGCTGTGAGATGTTCTTTCCCCTGCCAAAGTGGGGATCCCTCTCTAATGTTGCCCTGTTTGTGTGCTCTGTATCCCACAGGGTTGAGTCCACCAGCCCAGTTGAGAAATCTGCTCAGTGACCTCTGTGGGCCTTGTCTTAGGAAGTATTCTTTGGAGAGCTGTGCTAAGGCCTGATTCCTGTGAAGTTTCTCTAAGAAGAGCTGTGCTCCCTCCTCCTGTGCCACCTGCCACACTGCAAGGAATGAATGCAGCTGCCACAGGAGGTCTGAGTGCTGCTCCTGGCTCCATTCAGGATCACGCTGGTGATGGTCATATTCATAGCCCTCACCTAGTGACAGAATCTTCAAAGTGGTAGAGAACGGGGAGGAGAGATTTCTCTGAGTCTCTCAGTCATTTTCAGAGGTACTTGAGCACTGTCACTGCTGTTTTGAAATCCTAGGGAGAGGTGAACTTGTAATCTGTGAGCTCACACAAGCTCTGAGTTTATTTCCCTCTTTTGTGACACTGATAACATCCACCAAAGCTGAAAGCCAGCCTGAAGTCTGAAGTTGACCTGTTTTTGCAAGTGATCAGATGATGTCCACAGGACCTTTCTAACCCAAATTCTTCTGGGGTTTATGTTTGTACTTGGAGAAAACTGGAGCACAGCTTCTAGTGTTACATTGCTGTGTAAATTGCAGCAAAGGAGTGAACCTGCTACCTTGCTGAGCTGAAAATAAATGTGAATTGCTTCTAACAATTTCTTCAGTAGGCACTCTTTCTGTTTTCCTCCCAATATTATTGCTTAGTGCATTAGTTGATTTATAAAAAGGCAAAAGGAAGCTAGTGGCAGAACAGAGTCAGGAGAGCAGGGGGTGAAATACTTTGCAATAACACTGCAGAAGAAGCAGTGCAGCCACTGAACAGTTTTCTACCCCAAGGGATTAAGGAGTGACAAATTTACTTTCTCTGTAGCCAAATGAGTGCAGCCCTTCATCTTCCAGTCCCTTTGTCCTAAGGCCCAGCTTGGCCATGGTTCAAGTGCCCTGCACCACCCCTGAGTGATCTGTTTGCCCCCTGCTCAAAGTTTTCTCCAGAACATCTCTCTCCTTAAAGAAGTCCTGCCAGACCCCTCATCCAGCACTTCTTCCCATGGGATTTAGTAGACAGATAAATATAGTTCCAGTTTTTGTGACAAGTAGGCCATAATCACACAATGTCCTGTGCTGTGCAACAACGCCTTGACTACATGACAGGACGACTGTGATGACTTTTTAGGGACAGTCTGGGGGTGTTTTATGACAGTATTTCTTGAAATACTGATGATTATGTTGTTAGGTTCATTGCCCTAAGCAGTCACAAAACAAGTTATTCCAATTAGCTGGAAGAAGAATGTTTGTTACAGAAATAAAGCTGGTTTTTACCAATAGAATTGAGATGCTAGTATAACACCCAGGAGGCTTGAGATGACAAAACAGTTGTTGCCTAAAGAATATTTCTGAAAATCTCATCTTTAGCATCCCTTTGGTTTTAAAAAAAGTAAGGTTAATTAAAGTTATGCAATAGTAGCTTATTATTTTCCTGCATTCTTCAGAGGTATCTTAAAGAATGTTTAATTCTCATCATACCTTAGTTATTTTTAAATTGTTACCCTTTCAGAAGCAATTTGAAAAGTTACTTGTTTGTGTTCATTAGTTTTCTATAGGAGCTATTCACTTTGAATTACAAAACACAACACAGCATGTGAGAAAAACAGGAGAGGTGCTCCAAATATTTTTATAAATTCAGTTGTTTTCTGTATTTCTTCCTAGCAGAATGTAAAGCAAACCAGACAGGATCCTTGGCTTTTAAATTCCTCTCACCTGGGGTGCTGTTTCAGCCTCTGAGGAGCACTCTCCTGTTTCATATGTAGGATAACTCCTCATGAATATGCAAGTCCTTTTCACATGGAATTTTTGTCCCATTCTACCTATAGAGTCTGAGGCATGAAAGAAATAGGATTGTGTTACTTCTGCAAGTTTGTGACTTTTCCATAATCAACTATTTGATTTATAAACTATGCTGACAGCACTGGAGATGTGGGAAATTATTTGTACTATGGAATAAAACCAGTGTGTATACATTATAAGAAAAAATTAATATTATAGCACAGCTTTCTTTTAAAGGCACTGTACACTGCTGAGCTGCTCATCATAAAAAAAGAAAAAAAAGACGGGGAATATTAAATATATCTGCCTTGATTTTTGTCTTGGTGAAAACCCTGTTAGTTTTCTGTTCTATGCTGCCTTCAGGGTGTTAAATGACTAAGCTTTTTCTTATGGTATTTCATAAAATTTGAAAGCAGTTCTGTTGTATACACAATGTCAGGGAAAAAATGGAGAAAAAACAAGTTTATATAATCAGCACTTTTAAAAGAATTTGTATCTCTAGTCTATTTTGTTTAGCAATATTAATCACGGAGGAAGAAAGCAATTTTTCACTGTGATCTGACTTCTCCTGTATTGCCAGTATTTTGGGTATTAGAGGGGTGAAATATCCATTAATTCCACTATTGTGGTTTTGGGTGGAACTTTAGCTGATTTTCAGCTGAGTACTTCTAAGAATAGGCATATTTTATGCAGCTAGTTTGGAAAGCAGAAGAAAATATCATGTGTGTAAAAAAACCCTGTCTTATCAACTTCCTACAGGAGCAGATGCTGCCAAATCTGGCAGTTCTTAACACTTTGAACCTTTAAAATGTGCTTTGCAACAGTAATTATCTAGCAGCAAGTAATGTGTTTGAAATAAACTTCCAATTAAATGTAATGTTCTTGCAGACGTGCATTCTGATATTTTCAATTAATTTAAATTCCTTTTTGATTTTTCTTTCATTACTTCTGGACTGGAATCTTGTCAGTTGACATCAAATAAAGCATGTAGGTGAGTCAAACCTGCTAATTAATTTTGTTGTTCTGTTTGTTGTTTGTTTTTTCTTTCAAATTCCCAAATATTTTGATGAAATGCATTTGATTAGTGTTACATTCTCCAGGGAAAAGAAAAATTGCTGAAAGGAATCCTGATTTTATCAAATTACTTGTTTTGATGCCAGAGAAGGAGAGAGATTTTAAGATGGTGCTTACAGACTAGGCAAGATGTTACTCTACCAACCTCAGTGCCAGGAATGCAGCCTAGAGGAGAATCTTGTCTCAGATTTTAGATGCAGAGCATGCTCTGATAAAACCCAAACTGAAGCTTTTTTGTAATGCCAGTGAAAGCAGAAACAAGCAGCTATTATTTTTCTTCTAGTGTAAATTCTTAAGGCTCCTTTGATGCTCTTTCCTAACCTTTAAAAGCTCTTGGTATATTTTGCTCCAGAGAAGTGTATTAGTTATTTTGCCATTGTTATCCAGCTGGAAGGATATGGTTATTCTCCTTTACACTGTAAATACTTTCACATTATTGACAGGATTGAGAAAATTTTGTCTAAATTTCATAGCAGTGAATCCTACTTAATGTTGTGGTCTTGGGTCCTGCACTAACATTATTGAATCTGTCCCTTCTGATGACTTTTTAATCTCTGTTCCACCCTTGGGAGATTCACAGCTCCTACACCCCACCAGGCAGCCAAATTAATATCTTATGTAAGCAATGGTTATTTGAGTCCTTTCACTAAGATACGAGTTCTTAATAGAAAAAGCTTATGATAGCTGTTGAAAGTGGAAAACCAGAATAACTGGGGGTTTTCTGTCTCACACTCAGACTAGTTCAACCCATCTCTTTTTCTGTACTTTTAAAGATGAGTAGAAAACTCCACAGAAAACACACTGTCCCCAGATTTTAGCCACCCTATATAAATTTTCTCTGCTCTTTCCTTATGTAAGTTAGTCTTTCATTTTTACTGCTTTCAAAACTCCCACATTACACATGGCTTACATTTTCATTTTCCCAATCAAAACCGTGCCATTTGGAAACAATGTAATTTTCAAACTATGTTTATGAGTGAGATTTTTCAGGATTTCTGCAAGTATTTATCCAGTTCCAGCAGACAGTATCCCCCCAATTCCTGCTTCAGAGCCCTGATGTTTTAATGCTTTTTCTACCCTGTAGGTAGCTGATCTGTGATTGTTTTCTGCAGCTCAAAGAACTGCTGCCTTTCTATAAGCAGAATGATCATTTTAGTATCAATCTCTGTAGATTTCTTTGAGAATGGAAGTTGGGCTTGTCATGTAATGGAACTCGCCCAGAACTAACACTCAGACAAAATGAGACCTGAATCTAGTAAGTCCTAGGGAAAAACAAGGAAAACATAAACAGCTGTTGGGGGAAAGCTCAGCCAAGGCTCTGAACTATATCCTTGCTGTTCCAAATAATTCAGGTACAGATCAAAAAGAAACACAGAGGAACTCATAACAACCTTACATCACTGTAACATATTAGTGACACCAAAAATGACCATTAATTAACATGTGGAGAAATCTAAAACAGCCTTGCCTGACCTGAAAATGAAGAAATTGGTGACTTTCTGGCCACCTGCACTAGGCAGTAAAACAATTGTTGATGAGGGCAGGAACCCCATCACACAGAAGGCTAAACTTGGGTTGGAATGGGTACATGTATAAGCTGTGCCATCAGGTTGCTCTTGAACAGTTTTACCAGGTGGAGTAAGGGCACTTGTCATGGCCAAAGTACTCTTAACTTGGAGAATTTAATTTAATTTATCATCAACTAGAGCAAATTTTTGATTACTGACTCCTTTGAAAAAAAAACAAAAACAACTAAACAATTAAACAAATATTTAGGTAAACATCTTTTTTTTCCTCTTCCTCCCAACTCAATTTCAGTCTAACACCACTCCCACTCTTCTTGGGCCCAACTTACCCTGTTTTTGCCATGCATTACACTCAATCTGTCCCAGTCCCTTCAAGGATGTGATGGGCAGTTCAGGAGGCTGAGGTTGGAATGCAGTGGTTTCTCTCTGCCAGCCCATGCATTTGGCTCATTTTCCTCTGCTCTGGATATGGGTTTTTTACAAACCACAGTCCCTCAGGTGTGGCCCTGCTCTGGGTGTTGCTCTTTCTTAAATCTGTTTGAGCAGGGGTGTCACATTCTCTGTCGGGGATCTTCTGACTGGCTTTGACAGGCTGAGGTCCTGGGCTGCTCACATCCATATCAAAATTATCTGGAAATAGCTGTGAAGCAGCTCCTGCACACGGCAGCCTGGCAGCCTTGCTACAGAAACCCTGCTCCATACAGACTTGTTGCCCCTGGTATCACTCACAGACACAAATTGAGTTTTCAGTTGGATTATTTGTGTGTGTTTCACAGCTAGAAATTGTCAGCCACCCACTAAATCATCTCCCTCAGCAAGAAAAGCTTAGATTTTAAGTCACTGAGTGGTGGTGTTTTCTTGTTGCTACCTCACTCTGAATTGCCCAGAGCAGTTTACTTTCCTTTTAGAATTGTTTCTTTATTATTTTGTTCAAGCAGATGCTGCTAGACCAGGTGTCATGTTCAGATCCTCCCTGATGAGCAGGATCTGACCAAGAATTCTTTGCAAAGGAGATTTTTGTAATTTTGTGGTTTGGACAACCCAACACCAACTGCAGAAAGTAGAGAAAATATCCAAGCTATGGGAGCAACTGGCCTACAACACCTGAGTCAAGAGAAGTGTGAGTACACCATGTCAAATTACAGTTCCTTCTACATGGGATGTCCTACTTCTTGTGTTTTCTGCTTTCTGGAAAAATATGAGAATATTACAATAAAAGAAGATGCTGAAATATGAATCTGCCTTAGCAGCTTCGTGATTTTTTAAGAACTCAGAAATTGGCCCAAATACCCACTGCATTCTGCCTTCTGGAATTGTCAAAATTTGCAAAGTTTATGAAACATGTTCATAGTAAAATGGGAGACCAGATACTAAATACTTTTAAGTTGCCAAAAATCCATCAAAATTCAAATGACAAGAAGAAAATGTGCCTTTTTTTTTTTCCAGGCCTGCACTGTGATTTCTATTTTATTCCAGAGAAAGAAGGCACAGATAAATGTATCAATGAGCTTTGCAGAGAGCTGTGTCTCATAGACAATTCAGCAGTGTTTCCTTGGCAGTATGTCAAGAGGAGGAGCTACCTCATTGTTGCTGGTTCTGGCAAAGAAATTAGAGCTTTTCCAGTCCACAAATGGCAGAACATCAAAATGTTACAAAGCTGTGTTCCTAGAGCTAATGAGGGGGTTCTTTCATTAAGGAAATATCTATCAATGTACAGAATCCACATTTCAAACTGTGCTGTGTAAAAAGCAGAAGCTTGTTATTAGAAGTTGTAGAGATCAGGGAGACAAGGCTTTTTTTTTCTGACTCTGTTTCTTTGCATGACTTTGAGGCAAGCTAGTCCACATGTCTGCACCTCCATTTCCCCAGCAGCAGGCTGGAGACAGTAAGAGCTACCCCATGGGGCCACTGAGAGTCCAAATTGATCATTTCTGAAAGAACTGAGATTGGCATATAGAACTTTGTATGTAAGCGTGAAGTAATAACATGCAAACTAATGAAATATGATCAGAACTGTCACTGCTCATTTTCTGCTGTATGCTCCTTAGAAAAAATGCACTGACTGAGTGAGATCTGAAATATTCCTATGTCATATCTGAACAACCACTGGAAAGTGAAGCAATACTTATTTCAGGTTTTAATCTGTATTACCACCTTCTCCATCATCATTATATACATTTTTACACAGTGAATTGCAGCTTCATTCCTGCCTTTTCTTGGCTCTCATTCTAAAACGCTTGCTTTACCCATTGTTTTCTACTTTTTCTTTCCTAAATACTTTATTTGATTGCCAGCATATCTGCATAATGATATCACTTCTTCAATTATATGCTCATTTTGCTCTTGGGCTTAGAACATCTCATCCCTGTGTGAGCTGTTCCCTCCCTTGCCCTGCCATGAGTTTTCTGTGTGATACCAGGCAAAAGCATTTAGGATGTTCTGTACCTGCAGCCTGAATTCCTGTTGGAGCAACCACCCACCTAATCTGGAGGAGCTTTTTCTGCAATACCTTTGGCATTAGTTTAAGTCCTTTTCACTCCTGCCTTGGAAATCAATATGTTACTTTAGTGCTGGGGCTCCCACACAATTCTGCCAGGTTCATCTATATCCTGCAGTGTCTTCACTCATTTGTCCTCACTCCCCTCCCACACCTTGTTCCACCATGCTACTATCTCCATCTGCACTTCACAAACTGAAAATACACTAGCTTTGCCTCTCTCTTTTCATTCCAACACAATCCAGTCCTAGTCAGAAGGGTCCTGCTTTTTCAGACTCTAATTTTCACCTTCAGTTGCAAAGTGTAGAGAAAGAGGGGGATTTCAAGGTTCTTCACCTCTGAAATATGGCTGTGTGTAGTGGGCTTCCTTCTTTCAGGGTTTCCTATCACACAATGCTTTCTTGGCATCCTTTGCACTCCACAGATGAGAGGCACATCAGTGGGTGTAGAATTTTCTGATGGTTACAGGTTCTTTTTTCCCTCCTTTTACACTTGCAAGTTTTTCTGTAATCACCTGAAGCCCAGGATTGTATATTGCTCCATGCATTTTTTCCACCCTGTGTTTCACTCTTCATTTCCACTCTGTGATGGGAGGTGTGGCAGAAAAGGTGGACATGCTTGTGTTCCAGGTGTGTTTGGGATGAGCACGGTGTGGGGTACAGGAAATAGCCACACTTCTGGGTGTGTGGGCAAGGTGGTGTGTTCACAGGTGTGTATTCACTGTGGGAATGGTGTGGTATGTGAGGCATTTTCAGCCCTGCTCACTGGCTGCAAAACGTCTTTGAACCTCGGGTCATAGAGATTGGGGATGGCTGCTGCATAAGAGAACATCTCAGCCTTCTGTCATCTCTCAGAGAGAAGATGGCTGGACATCAAAGGGTAAGGAAAGCTTTCTGTTCCTGCTAATCTTGCTGGGAAAAGGGCAGGTGCTACTGGAGGAATGGGATACTGCAGAGCACAAGAGGCAAAGAAAAGGTCAAGGGTTTACTCCAAGGAGAACTCCCTTTGTATAGTGTATACAACATGAACTGATCTCCCTGAAACATTAGGAAACACTCTCAAGTTCTGCAGGCAGTTGCCACCCTCGTTTCACCCCCTGTGCTCCATCAGTCCCTTGGGAACAGCATCCATAATGCTGAGCACTAGCAGAAGGGATCATATCTGGGAGAGCAAAGCCAGATTTTCAGCAGCAAGGAAACAGTCTGCAGATTTGGTGGCAGCTGTGACACTTGCCACATATGCTGGGAACACTGAATGGAAATGCTTTTGCCCTAGTAAACAGCAGAGAGTTATATCCTCTGCAAACAGTAGGGATTTATTAATGTAGGGATTTACATTCATTGATCTGAAGGTCTGCTCTACATGGGAAATTTTAAGGGATCAAGTAGCAAGCTAGCAAACCCACAGTTTTATCAACCTGAAAAGGTTCTATCCATTGGCTCAAGGATGGTGAGGCACAAGCACTGATACCTCCTGAAAAAAGCTCTCTAGGTTCCTGAATGGTGTGTGGACCCTTCAGGAGGCAGCTCAAATGATGAAGAGAGGGTTGTGACAAAAAGCCTAAACAAGGTCCTGAACTCTGACAGAGACTCCTCCTGGATATGGGGGAATAAAGAGTGGCCAGAAAATGAATCAGATCAGTTTTTCCTTCAGCTAATAATTCAGCACATTCAACCTTAATGCAGTTGAAAGTTAGGACTTTTATGTTCTCCTCCTGCTTCCATGTATCACGTATCATGTTTTTTTTAGCATTTATTAACAATCTTTTAATTCCCAAAGAACAATACAACATGCAGATGGTATTGGCCAAAGAGCAAAATCAGGGAGAATCAGACCCTTCCTTTACAGAAAGGTGCTGCAAGATCCAGCTTTTTCAGTAGAATATTAACTAATTCCTGTAACACATCTATATCTAGGCCTGAGCTGTACTTTGGGATTCCTGAAAGCTTCCAGGAACACAAACAGCTCCTAAAGATTGGTTTGTTCATGGTCAGCTGTGCTCTGCTTGGGTCAGTCCTGCAAGTGCCATGTCAGCAATGAGCTCTCCAGTCACTCTGTGCTTCACCCTGGGGAGGCATTGGTCTGAGACTGAGTGACAACAATGAGCTGGACTTTCTACCTCTGGTAATCTTATTTCTGTTTTAATCAGTGTTCCTCTCATTTCAGACATGACTGTTTTATGGAAGAGAAAACATCAATGTTTAGCATGATTTGGGACTTTTTATATTAGTCCATATATGTCCTTCACAGTGATGTTGTAAGTGATATCTTAACTTGGTAGTCTCTGCTCCAGAAAAATATTTTCTTCAAAGGAAAGCATCATGATGACTGGAGAAAGGATCCCAGATGCAGTGATAGTGACCAATGCAGAGAATTAATTATTTAACCTCTCTAAAACAGCTGAGCTCATAATTTCCCCCAGGCCTTGCTTTAATACCATTTTTATAATCCACAGAACAAAGTTGATAAATAAAACAGCCTTGGAGCACAAGCAAATATTCCACATCTGGACCAGGTAAATTAATTCACATTTTGCATTAGTGCCTCTCAGCAACGGCCCTGACACAAACATGCAAAGCAGCATGGCAGGTACAAAAATCCCTTTGGCACCATTTTCCTAGGAAAGGGGTGAGAGGGGGAGTGGGAGATGACTACTTACATATACTTTACACCACTTTTCTACTTGAGCCAGCAGACAATACTACAACCCACACAGAAAAATCTTCAGTGTATTTGAAACTGAAATTCAAATTATTTCAACTGATAGTGTATGGTTTTAGCTGCCCATCTATGCCCATCTGGCTGTAGTCACAGCATCCTTCTGCAATACAGGGGAAGCTTGTTTCAATCACAGCGGTGGATATGAGCAAAGAAATTGCTGCTATGGGCAGACTCCAATGCAGGATGAATTACTGTCTCTCTCAGTAGCAGCAACAGAAGCTCTCACTGTGGTTCCCCTCTGGGCAGCAGGAAGAGAGAGTCCTATTGAGCACAGCAAGTTTTATTCCTGTGAATTTCAGTGTTGTAATTCTTGACTTTATCACTCCAAGCAACTCCCCCGTCCAATGCTCAGGGCTGGAGCCAATGGTCTGGTCCCTCTGGAGCACCATCATGGCCAGAGGGACCCACACAAACCACAGGTGACATGGAAGGAGGGAGGGAGGGGCAGGAAGTGAAATGTCTGTCACTGCTTCTCCAGATGACAGCATGCATCCCTTTCCTCTTCATGCACTGCCAGAGCCTGGCTTGGAGTCATGGTGCTGAACAAATGGCACCCACTGGTTTTGCCAGCTCCCAGCAGGACTCCTTCCTCCTCAGCACACAAATATCCACATGGAAAAGGAGCTTCATTTGTCACTACTGCAGGCTTCCTTTTCAAGAAATCCCAGATTTCTTTATCTTTGCTCTCCTACCTTTAGAGGGCCTTGTGGCATGGCGGACCCCCTGGGCCTCTCCCACTTCTTCCCATGGCAAATTCCACTTTAGCCTGGGCTGTGGTGACACATAAAGGGCGAGTGGCTCCCCGTGAGGGTCATGGCTGGCACAGCCAGAGGTGGTGACAAGCCCCATCTATAGGTGATGAGGCAGGAATCTTGCCAGCAGGCCAGGGCCCATCGAAGGCAGGGCTGAGGGCAGGGCCTCAGCGGGCTCATGGCTGTACAGCAGGCTCATGGCGGCACAGGGCTGAGGGAAGGGCCTGCCAGGGCGAGGCAGGGCTGGTGATGCCCCCGAGGATCCATCACTGTTCAGGGCCTTAAAATGGCAGAAAATGCATCAGTATAGTCATTATGCATCTTAAGGCTTTCTCACATCATCTAGTAAATTCCCATTGGTGGCATGGCAAGACACAGCTAGGTGTGTACATGACAATACACCAAAAATAGGAGATGGGACTTGTCCTGGTCGACAGGACAGAGTAAATCTGGGGTTGTGGGAAAAAGCAGCAGCAAAAGTTCTGGTAAAGCTGTCCCTTTATTTACAAGCTGACATCAGGAACAAATGCTAGTCACCCATTTCAGACCAATCTATGATTTTCAAATGCATCTTTATTGATAAGTTGATTAAGCTCTAGTCTGAACTTTATTTTACAAGAACCTGCATCTAACCAACACAAAAAAATTACCATCATTACCTTGTACAATACTAGCACAAAAACAGAAATGCCACAATTCAGTTGAAAGAACTGTAAAAGAACTAAATCAAATCGTAAAGTCTACATGTAACAAACAGTTGTGATTAGTCCCATGTGTCATTTATAAACCCAGCAGCGGGAGGGGAGGACTGAACACAAAACCAAGCACCCCAGTTGCCAACTCTTTCTCCCCTGAGTGTGCTTAACCACGTGCTTGGCATGAATACGTGGGACAGCAGCAGAGAGATGCACACCATCTGCCTATGTCTTCTCTTTTATCCTAGAAAGCCTCCTGGGTCTGTTCTCTGCTTTAGAACATTCAGAGCTTCCTAAAACAAGAGATTGATGCAGATTTGCACCCAAAGGATGTGATGAAATCCTGGCAGTTGAAGGAGAGTGAGTCTAAAAGAGAGGACTGAGCAGTGCAGGCAGAAACTGAAGTTAGATCTAAGTTGGCAGTACGTACAACTCATCCAAACACATTTATTCCAGATGAACACAGGATGGAACAGCAAACCTGAAGTTCAGGATGTGGTACTGGGGATATTATGCCAACAGCTTCATCATCTGCTCCCTCATTTTCTGTCTGCATCCTTTGTGGTTCCTCCCTTCTCTCCCATTCTTCTGGTACTTCCCACCCCACACAGGCAGTAACCCTCCTGCCCCGCCATGCTGCCCTCCCTGACCTTCACACAGTTCTGCCAGTAACTCCCACCTGACACTCCCATCAGCTCTCCTGCCTCATGCACCTCAACATAACAACAGTCAGAGAAGGCTGAAACCTGATCTCCTGTTCCTCACACTCAGAGAAGCACTCATCTTGATTTCTCATTCCTGAGGAACACAGGGAATGGTGATCTAACTTTACAGATAAGTAAACTGGGCAAATGTCTTTAACTTAATTTGGAATTCACCTGTATTCTCCATCCTTCTTCTCTTGTCCTTCTTCTTGGTCCCTCTCTTAAATGTAGGAATGTTTACAGTAATTCAGGCCTAGTTCTCTGATTTTTAGGTAAGACCCCAGAATTTTCCTGAAAGTCAGCTCACTCTCCAAGACCTATTCCTTCATCATAGTTACGGCAGTAATGGGAAAATCTGCTGTACATGCCACTGGGAAGAAACTGCTTTGGCACGACAGCATAAGGCTTGCACAGGACAGTACCCATCTGACACCCTTCTAAGAACAACACTGGCTTAAAACAAAATAAGAAAAAAATCTAGAGATAATCTATTCCCTTTTCCCTTCAAGTCTAAAAGAACCTCTCTTGTGGCGTAGAGAGGCACTGTTACCCAATCACAAAAAGCCAGCAAAGCACACGTGGCAGTGACTGATTTCCTACGCTTGAGCACGTGGTGCAAGGGCTGTACAGGGATGAGATGTGGAAGGGAAGGCTAAACCCACAGGAATTCTGCCATCTTCAAATCTGCAGAAGACTGGTACAAGGACAACACTGATAGATAATTTTCTGTGTTCACCAAAAACAAGACCACTAGTAGTTAGTTGCCTTAATGCACAGCAAGGGTGACTAAAGTTAGGTATCAGGAAAAGCAGTCTCACTTGTAGGCTAGCTAGGAACTGAACAGACAATCTCAGCAGCCTCCAGGATCTTCCTCAGTGAAGTTCAGTAAGAAAAAGTTTGATGAGCAGCCATGGTGGACATGTTTGGGATACCCAGTCCTGTCTCAGACCTGGCCTGGGCTCTTGAGGTCCCTTCTAACCCTGTGCTTACAAGTTTATCAGTTGACTACATGGAAAAGAACAAAAGGGTCATTTTTTCTGTCCAGCAGTTGCAATTAAAGCAACAAAGGAAAAAAAAATTGAAGAATCTTCCCTTCCTTTCCCCAACCTTTATGTGTCACAGCTGAGGAGCTCCCAGCCCTCAGAATAAGCCCTTCCTAATACTGATGGACAGAGCTACCAGCCCTTCTAATACTGATGGAAATGATGGGAAACACAATCATCTTGGAACAATTCACAGTCAGCAGCTGGAGTGAGGACTGTCAGCACAGGACAGCCTTGTTTGGGCAGAGTGAAGTGTTTCACAGCTCACTGAATGGGAGCCATGGACAAGACAGGACAAGGTCAGTGTACAATACATGGCATGCCTTCTTCATCCAATGAAAGGGTTACATGGAAATGGCCATCCTGCCCAGTCACTCTCCTGGAGCTTCACTATACTGGCTTGTCTAGCAGCCTCCAGCACTAACTACTTCCAGCTGTGGCAAGAGAAGAATTGTGAACAGTGGAGTTTTCCCACCCCCCCAGTGTGGAGTCTCTCATTAGTCTTCAAGTTCACCCTGTCCCCCTACCCTGACTCCCCTCACTTTAAAAAATAATGGTTACAATTAATGTGTGGAAGCTGATGACATTGTGCATGTGGTTCACTTCCAGTTCTCTTTTTCTCTTCTCATGCATCCTCCTCCTGCCTCTCCAGCAACCCCCTCCCCACCAATCCATTCCATCAGTCCATCCAGCCTGCATGCCTGGGGGGCTGCTGCTCACTTGCCATAGACGCTCTCATCGCTGTAGGCCACATAGAGAAAATAGTCCTCCTCATGGTTATCCTGCCAGGGGACAAAGGGATAAAGTGAGGAGCCAAAGCTGGAAACTGCATGTGAGAAAGCCCAGCCCAGAGTCCATTGTAACATGAGCAGGTAACTTCTCTTTCACTGCTCCTCTCTGTTTACATCAAAGGCTTCACTTCCGAAGACCAAAGAGAACTCTGGCCACAGCTCTGCTTCTACATACAGGCAGGACACATTTTCATACACAGGGAATTTACTTGAAAATCCACAGCCAGGCTGTATTGCAAGCATGCAACAGAAACAGCTCTGACTGTTCATCAGTATCTCAGCAGTGGTATGGTCTCAAGATCAAGAGAGAGACTTGGAAGGATTTTAACAAGTGAAAAATCACCTCTAGATGGTATTTTTATTCAGAATACTCAATAAGTGGCTGTTTTTCTAAGTCCTGTTTTACATAAGGGCAGTAGAGCTGAGATGATTACACTGACACAAAAATTCTGCCGAGTGCCAGCAACAGAGATCTGACCTCAGCTCTGGATGGTCAGACACCTTCCTTCTACGTGTACAGATTTGGAAAGCACCCTGCCTGTGTTATCTTTTATCATCTTCATCAGTACACAGACTGATGAAGTGTCCAGTTATTGTCAAAAAATGACAGGCCAGAAAAGGCTCACAGCATCACGCCAGAGCTGTTTCATTAAAACACTCAGCAGAAGGAGAAATCAAGGAGAAATAAATCCAGGCTGTAAACCACCCAGGATATAATGGCTACAGAACTGAGAAATATGGACATCCAATATGCCTTTAAGGTTGATCAAACAACACTGCTGAGTAGAAATAGTGGGCAGCAATGCTCACAGCATCCTACATAATCCTCACTCATACGGTACATGTGACAAAAACGTAATTCTAGACAAAGAATTAGTGCTCCTTAAGAAAGTACTTTTAGACAGATGGATGCCCAGTGATACTGGCCCTTTTACTGGCTTTTTACTTACTTTTAATGGCTAAAAGGAAATCTCTTGTATACACACCAAAACCTACGTTCTCCACCCTCCCCAGCCCAAATCGTTCCTGTGAAAAGGAAGTGGTTTATTTCAATACTTTGTTAAAGTAGTAGGACCAATATATCACTGCTGGGGCAACTATTTGCCACAATCCTTTCAACTAGATGAATTGATAAGGCTCCCCAGGCTCCTAACTGGGGGATGGAACTCCCCTGACCAGGTAATGGAATACAGCTCAGTGGAAGAAGGTCCCTGTGTTCAGGCATCTGTGACCAAGTTGATACCACTGACACTTCTGGACACTGTTCTTGCCAACAAAAGACAAGAAAAAAGGGCCAGGCTTACCTCATACAGCTGGCCCATGGTAGCACTGGTGGGAGGGATGGTGTTATTGACAAAGAAAAACAAAGCATCTTCTGGCCTCAGGTGGATCCGCTTTCGGATTAAGAAGTAGAATTGGCCAACTGAGGAGGAACAAAGAATGCTTTAGATGCAGAAGGAAAGTTGGAGAGGTTTTTTTGTTGTTGTTGTTGCTGTTTATTTTTGTATTTTATCCCTAACCATGGCTGTTTTCTTTTGGTGGTGGAAGTCACATGCTGTATATAAAAAGTAGGGGGAAATGAACAATGCAGGACAAAAAGCAATGGAGGAAAGCAATAACTTCATGACTGTAACCATGAGCAGCCAATCCACTCAGACCTGGAAGTTTCCCAAGTACACACCTCATGCCATGTCCCATCCAAATCCACACTCCACATATTATGGTATGAAATGCTTTACTGAGGGGATTGGTGGGAAGACTTTTAACTAGCTTAACCTTTAAATAATACAGATCAAAGACACCTTAGAGAATTTAGCCTTGGTGTAAATGGTTATACTATTCCTGAAAAAAATTTCTTATTATTTACTTGAACTACATTGCACAAGAAAGTTTTTCACAGTCCAGTAAATACTGCATGAAGAAGAAATGCTATTCCTTTAACTCATTCATGTTCTTAAATAAAACGAGATGCAATCACACTCAAGATTACCATGACCATTCAGAAAAAGAACTTTGCAGCTATGACTGCAGCCACAGGAGTGGAAAAGGGTGGGACTATTGCAAGAACCTGTCTCTTCCTGCAACAAGAGTACAGCCTCTGGCAACTCTGCAGCTAGGTCATCATTGACTGGTGATGATGACACTGCCCAAGATACACAATTTAGTCACTGTCATCGTGGTTAGAACTCAGCTGTGACATGCTAACTGAGCCAGTGAGACACCTCAAAAAATCTCAGAGAATTCTGCATGTTGTAATCCAGGCTACAAAGTATAAATATAACAGGGACAGCAGATAAACGAGATGTTGAGCCTGTCTGGATATTTTCTTTGTGCTGATCACAAAGTAAAAAGCACTTCTGAGACCTTCTCACTGAAAATCAAGAAGAAAGGAGGTAGGCATTGTTACCTGTGAGGTCAGAAGGCACAAGATACTTTCTTTTGTCTAAGTCAGGTACTCTGGCTTTGGGTGCTTTTTCCACTATTACCTGGAAAGACAGAGAGAGAAAGCAAGAAACAGATGATGAGTATCATAAACCAAAATGGTTCAAAAAAGCATCAGCAGATAAGGATATTACCCTTTGATTGTGCTACCAGGCCTTTAGATATTTAATCTGTAACAAATACACAACATTAAAGAACACACAGGTGAGATGACTTTAAGCAGAAGAACAGAAGACAACTTAAAATCACTCCCAATAGCTGTGCTGGGAGCCCAGGGCTGCAGCAGTAAGCGTGCTGAGTGAAAAAAAAAGGTCCAGACATAAAAATAAACCATAATGGCTGAGAAAAAAAAAATAATTAGGACATCCTGATGTTCCCAATTCAGGTTAATTTTGTGTGAAGAAGCTGTCAGGAGGCTAATACATGAACACAAGTAAGTTAAACTGTTTCCAGGTTACAGTTCCAAACTGCCTTGCACAAAATCAGCCCTACTCCCAGTAGTCCCATATCCTAATTTCTACTTTCACCAATACCAAGTGCTCTAAAATGAAGAAAAAAATTAAAGAGAAACTACTCACTGGGGAATTTTTTTTTTTAAATCTCCAGTTCTTCAGGAGTTATAGTCTACTCTGAAATTAATATCCTTTAAATTTATTATCCATATTTCGCATAGCTATGGGCATTTCCTTAATCATACAAACATACAGTAATTAAAACCAGCCTACCATCTGGGCAATTGGACCCACAGAGACCTCTGACACAAAATACTAATTTCCTTATATTTTAACACAGAAAAATACAGAGCTCAGCAGCTTTCAGATCAAACAGACCAAGAAGTCTTTTGCTAAAAAGTAATTTTTGTTAGCAGAGTTAGGCAAAATATTTACCTCAGAAGCAGGAAGTATTCCAAAGTGACCTGATCTCCTTTTCCATTGAAACCTTTGGAACTACTGTGTTTGTGCAGAAAAAAAAAATGCAGGCTTTTTTTTGTGATATGTATTTTTGAACTGGTAAAAGATACATCATGTTTCAATCTATATGGTTTGCTGTTCTGCAGAAGCCATTCTGACCACTGAAACTAAATCTAAAGCTGGATTTTCTGAACTTCCTAAACTTTAAATTTCCTTAGACCCCATAATTGTAAATACTCCACCTGGGACACTGTGGGAGAGATTTCTAAGGGTTCCATGCTCCCATAACTCTTTGGTAACCCAAATCAGCAAATACAGCTGTTGTGTAAGAGAGCACGTTGAACTGCTGTGGACTAAGCTTTGTTTGGAAGCAAAATGATGTTGCCCCACCAGCGAGACACCATGCAAGAACAAAATGTTATCATGAGCTTGGTGTATTTAGCCTGGACATGGTGCTATGCTAACCTGAATCCTTCTAGAGCCAAGTGAGTGTTTGCAAAATATCTCACACCAGAGAGGTACCAACTAGGACATCTTCTCCCCATGCTCCATTTGAATGTGGCCAACACAACCAAACACCCTGAAATTTCCAGGTTTGATTTTAAAATAGAAATATGGTTGCCTGAACTACTTCAAGATTTTCAAGTCCCTGAGTTAGTAGAACAAGGCACTCAAGCTCCTTCAGGCCGTTTGAGGTAGGACATGCATTTCTGTACAAGATGCAGCTGGTAAATGCTGTGAGGGAAGGACAGCACCACAATCTCACTGAACCTGAGCAGGCTGAACAGCAACAGCACTTTTCACATTTTTTACCAGCACAGCCAAACAAGGCAGTATCAAACACAATAAACTGCAGTGGGGAGAAACCTTTAGTTATTGCCTCTGATTTAAAAAACTACTGACAAGCCAAGGTGCTTGCTGTGACTACCCTGACTTGGGGGAGGCAGGGGGGGATTGCAGATTGGTCATTAGATAATAAGGGAAAAGAAGCCATACCTATGAGAATGAGATGAGTGTTGGGGCTTCTAAGCCCTTAGGAAATATTTAGGGAAGATTTAAATCAGATCACCACTGATTTAAGAGATCTTAGGAGAGATCTCCCTCCTGCAAAGATGCAGGGAAGGAATGGAGGTGCTCTGCTGATCTGACTGGCAACTGCAGTCAGTTTGCTGGATAACGCAGGTTATCTCTTCTGAAGCACTAAACCCTTCACATACATTAAAAAACCTACCAGGAAAATCCTAAGGGTAGAATACAGACTATCTACGTTTGTGGTGCTGTTGTGTGGTGACTGCAATAATGCAGGGCAATAAAGTCTCATGAAAATGCTGAGATGTATCATGGCACTGCAGTGTAGGCAGCCAAAAGGATGACATCTTCAAGGATCCTGCTGTCAGGAAGGGCAGACACAGAAGTGAAGAACAGAGTGCTGCATTCATGTCTTTGTATGCAGCTCTGACAAGAGGCTATCCCTAATAATTCACCTCTGGCCCTTGCCATGCATCATTTCCAATTACCCTTAACTCCAGCACACCTTGTTATTCTGGTCCTGGTTTTCTTTACAAAGTTCTGCTGATGCCCTCCCTTATCTTGACCTCCTTTACCTCCTGCCAGACTGGGCCTCATCTTGGGCTCCCCACAGGGTTCTTCCTGACACATTTGTCATAACCTGCTGTGCAATCTGCCACGTTAATCCTCAATTTACACCTTGTCTCACGCCAGACCTACAGAGCCCTCATCACAAATACCCAACCTCGTACACTTCAAGCTGACCTGCTGAATGCTCAACCTATGCTATGCTAGGCCTACCAAAAAGAGAGAGAACAAAAGCACCCAAATACTGGCTTCCAAAAACTTTTTCAAGTCCATTTGAGGGTCATTCCTCAGATAAAAACTGCTGCTAGCCTGCAGGGAAAACATGGGGTGCAACCGTTCCCTTTTGTCATTAGTTTTACAGAGGGGGTACCAGTTTTTTTGAATGCAGTACATTTGTGCAGTAAATCTAGGGCAGACCTCTCCAGTGGGGATGGGAAAAAAAACAACTTGCAAAATGTTTATTGAAAAGGAAAAAACACGCTACACTTAATTAGATTTGTCACTTATTTTTTTTTTGTCTCAATAATTATTCGATATTATGAAGCCAGAAGTTTCCCACAGGCACTCCAAAGGGGCATAAGAATGAGGAAGCAAAATTTAGCTAGATGACCTTGCATTCCAAGTGACATTTTCTCCACAGGATGATTAAACAGGAGGGCAAAAGGATTGAGAAGTATCATTTTTCTGCTCATGCAAAGGAGAAGAGCAAGGCTATATCGAAAAGACAAACCAAGCTGAAGTAAAATAAAAATAAAACAGGGCCGTATGAGACGACCCGGATGCAGACCATGTTTAGTAAGAATACCCGGTTAACCCACTCACCGATCTCCATTTTCACAGAAACAAGGGTGAGCTCCTTCCCCACTCACCCCCACGCATGCCAGGAAAAGATCAGTAGCGTTCCCACTGTGGAGTTACTGCGGATCCCAGGGAAAAAGGTGAATTCCACCCCGCAGCCACCCACCCACACTGCAGCCCTTCCTGCATCATAAACAACCCCAGCTCTGCACTAAGGAGAAAAGCAGCCGGGGATTTAAATCAGATCAGCGAGATCACGATCATCTGTACTAAACTCATTCCTTTCGCCTTCAAAACAAGGCGAGCAGCAGCCGACGGCCGGCACGGAAAACAAAGGCGGCAGAGCCCGGGCCCGCAGCCATGGCCGCCCTGGCAGCGCGCACTCACGGGGACTCTGTCGGGATATTTCTTCCGGATCTTCTCCCCTTCTTTTTTCCTGTACTCGAACGGGTGGTCTTCCTTGTACTGGAACTTCATGGCGCCCGGCTGTCCCTCCGCTCGCGGCGACTGCTGCTGCGGCTACTGCGGCTGCGGCTGCCTCCGCCCCGGCCGGACCTGCCCACAGAGCGCCGCCCGCCCCGCCGAGCTGCGGCCGCTCCCGCCTCACGGGGAGCCGCCCCCACACAGCGCCGCTCTGACGTCACGGACAGGCGCCGCCCCGTGTGACGTCACGTAGAGGCGCCCCTGCCGCCGATCCGTGACGTGACGTCACGCGGAGGCGCCCCCCGAGTCGAGCCGCGCTTTGACGTCACGGGGAGAGGTGGGAGTACAAGGAGGGGCGTTCTGTTCGTGCATTTGTTTATTGCCCGGCAATACGTAAACAAACCAACAGATACTTTAAAACAATAAATTTACCTTTTTTTTTTTTTTTTTTTTTTTTTTTTTAACTTTTATGACAGCGAT